>CAUZXS010005405.1:0-97218 GCA_963585895.1 Sepioteuthis lessoniana | reverse complement strand
CTCCCCTACCCCTGTAGGGTAGTAAAAGGTTTTCCACTAGCGTAATGCAAAGCTCTTCATATGAATCGAGCTCTCGGTAGCCGTTAAGTGGATATTTGTTAACAAAAACAAATGTGATACATAAGCGTTTAAATTTCCTTCGCTTGTGCTAGTTTCCTCGTGGCTGAGTGGTGGAATTTTGGATTGGCGTTTGAGTCACCTTGGTTTCGATCCTAGCTTCGGGAATCTAGCCTGTCAAGCCACACTGAAGAGTTCTGATAGAACGAAACAGATCTGTCTGTGGGTGACTATATATATATATATATACACACTACCAGCTTTAACAATTTTTATTTCTTATCCTAAAAGTGTTATTTTCAATACAACAAGTTTAACCACCACAATGCTTTTATATATTATGCTAAGTCTTCCTTTGACCTTAGAATAACCAGATATCTTTTGAAAAATTTATTTGAAGGTATTTTTCTTCTTTAATACTAAACATTAAAATTCCAAGAACTAAAGTGGATTATACCGTTCGGAAACATCAGGAAATTGGACAAAACTAGACCAAAAGTTGGGCTGGTAGACCAAAAAAAAAAAGAGCAGAGGACAATTTCATCGGAGTCATCAGCTTATGTATGTGTGTGACACGAGCGCCTCGGTTGGTGAAATGGTTAGTAGCTAGACTAGCAAACCTTCACGAGTAAGTTCGATTCTCATTGGCTGTCACATCCATACGGTCTTGTGTCACATCAAAGCAAGGCTGTCTGCACCAAATATCACAGCACAAATCAACCCATATCGTGAAAAAATGTGTCAACATCCACTGTGAGGTGAAGATTGTGTGAAGCTGACCTATATGGTAGAATTGCTGTCAATAAACCACCGTTGAGGAAGCAAAACAGTGTTAAAAGGCTCCAGTGGACAAAGGAACACAAAGTCTGGACAATAGGGCAGTGGAATAACGCCCTTTGGATTGACGAATCAAAGTTTAAAATCTTTGGGTCAAATAGGAAGGTTTATGTGCGGCTTAGAGTTGATGAAAGAGTTGCAACTTCCTGTATCACATCAACTGTTAAGTATGGAAGAGGCTTTGTTATGGTGTGGGGTGCTTTTTTGCCAATTGCAAAGTCAAGGATTTGCACCAGATGAAAGGCGAATTGAATCAGATTTGCTATCACAATGCATCACGCGATCCTGGCTAGAACGTAGTTTATGGATCAAGGATTTGTACTCATGCTAGATAATGACCCAAAGCATACAAGTAAACTCTGCTTGAGGTACATTAAAAGCAAAGAAAAACAGCACGTCTTTCAAGTGAAATCTTCGTCGGTGCAATCAGTGGACTTAAATCCCATTGAATTGGTATGGGATGAACTTGACCGAAACGTCAGAGCTAAACAGTCTACAAGTGCGGCTCCCCTCTCCCAACTCTTGCAGGGAAGCTGGGGCAAACTGTCTTTAGTCTACCAGCTTCTCTTGCAGAGAAAATGTGAAGCAGTGATAGTGGCCTAAAAAGGGGGTTCATCTTGATGAATCAAAAGTTAAAGAAGTTTTTAGTGTTTTTTTTTGTCTAATTTGTATTTAATGTGGCTCAGGAAGAAAATAAAATTATTGGGGTGCTTAACTTGTTGAAGAAATAAGAATTTTTGAGGTTAGCCAAATACTTTTGACTGGCAGTGTGTATATATATATATATATATGTGTGTGTGTGTGTGTGTGTGTGTGTGTGTGTTTGTGTGCGTGTGTAAGAGTGTGTATATAAAACTTATGAATTAGTGCATACAAATCTTTCAGTTTCTTCATATCTACCTATCTATCAGGAATCCCCGTGGTGTAGTGGCTAATGTACTGAACTGCGACATTGTAGTAAGCGAGTTCGAACTCCAGTTGCACTACTGCGTTTACTTTCGGTCTAATACCCGAGGGAAAGATATAAACCCTACCTAATACCCTCCAGCTATAGGTTAACTAGTATCACTACTGTTCTTCTGCAAGCATGGCTTTGGCATTAATCAACCTATAAAATTGATACACCATTAAACAAAGAAATCAAATCAAGCCACACCTTATCGATCTATCTATCTATCTATCTATGAAAATAAACAATCGTTTGAACATTATTAGTATTAGATTAGAACACTTGAATCCATATAATTGCAAATTATGCGTATTAAGAATAGCTACTTTTGGCTATAATTACTTAGTAATGTTTATTATTAGTTACAGGAAACCATATAATTGCTTACCCACCCCCAGCAAAGAAGAAAGACCTCCCACAAAAAAAAAATCCCCACTGATGTCAGCATCAAATATGTGTTTATCTATCTTCTCTGCCAAGGGCTGAATGTATGATATGGTCAGTTTGTAAGTAGAGTAAATCTGGTTTGAATTCAGTTTTCTTTCTTCTTGACTGGTTGCCAAGCCGAGGTTAAAGGGCCTAGTCTATCCCACTATTTTCCCATAATTGAGTAGGATTCATGATTTTCCTTAGGAAGTTAGTGTAAAGAGAAACCCATTCAGGGTTCGAACTCAATTCGTCGGTTTCATTTCCAATTTTTACATTTCCTACAGCGATAGAAGTTATGCCAATAGCGTCTCAACATCGACATTAAATAACCGAACAAAGGTTGATATGCCGTAAAGATCGACCGAATGATCGACCAACCCTCTTCTTGAAGATCAACACCGGCATTATGTATTATCTTTCAAATGACGGCAAGAACAATATTTTCAGTTTTGGCTCATCTGTTTATTTAACTGACAGACAGCAAGTATTGATTGAAAGGGGGAAAAAGGTAATTCTTTTATATCTAATTTCTATTTGGATATTTTTTATCAGTGTTGACAGCGTCTATCGTGTGCAACTGATACGACACCGGATTTTCTTTTATTTCCATTTGCCTCTTCATCTTCTCCGTCTCGTATCATTTTCCTTTCCTTTTAAATTGGTTGATACTATTCGTCTTTCTTTTTACAACCAAGCCATTTGTCACCGTTATTTTCTTGCTCTCATAGAATAAAACACCTGCTTCAAAGTTCGACATCAAATCTTATTAATTTCTATTAGAGTCTATCTCAGTAAATGTATCGTTCTTTTTTTTAAATTCTATTTTAGTTATAACTTTTTATGCAATTGTTCAATCAGAAGGATCCATGTCAACTCTAGTTAATTAGGGGGGGGCGTCCTCGTGGTGTAATGGTTAAAGCAATGGACTGCGGAATCGTAGTACGTGAGTTCGTACTCCAGTCGCGCTATTACGTTCACTTTCGGGCAAATACCCTTGGGAAAGGTATGAACCCTCTTATCCTCCTAGCTATGGGTTAAATAGTACCACGGAGAATGACTGAGGCATTAAATAACCTACAAAGGTTGATATGCCATTAAACAAAGAAACCAATCTAAGTAAAGTAAAGTTGGCGACTGTAGTCGAGGGCGACCAGAAGGCTTCGTTTTCAATAGCTACAACACCGAGGTGTAGGGGAGGGCGCTACTCCTTTCCCTGGATTGCTCTACTTTACCCTTAATACGTACCTTATATTGCTGAGTGTTAAGTTAGGAGGTATCAAGTACCATTTTTAAAGTCTTTGGTATGATGCGACCTGGGATGGGACTCAGGTCTCCCGGATCATTGCCGAACACTCTACCAACTAGTCGAATGAGCCGGTTAAACCAATCTAGTTAATTAGATTCTATCAAGATTTACAGAAGAAGTAACAGTTTGTTGTTGACACCGCCCTGGTAGGTATGATAATTATGGGGGAGGGGAGAGTTATACTCAAATTCTAACTCGGCCATTATTGAACATGGTAGTATATCAGAGATATCTTTGTGGTATATATATATATATATATAAATTAAATCGCGAGTCGGGACAATCCTACTACAGTTTCGCCTAAAACGGTTCCTCAGGGTACCTAGTTGGTACTAGGTACCCAAAGGAGCCGGTTAGGCGAAACTGTTGTAGGATAGTCCCGACTCGCAATTTAATTTCTGTAATTAGCTCTACGTAGTACTGAGCACTCTTTGTAATTGTAGCATTGCAACATTTTACGGTGGGTTTTTGTTCTTTTGACCAACTGACTGCATATCTCTTGATTTTTTTCAGCTGGTGTGACGAAGTTGGCCTTTTGTTTTTTTTTTCCCGAAAACATTTTTTTCTTTTCCCCCGGGCAGTGATCCAAGATATTGTTATCTCTAAATTCTGTCATTTTTTTTCCCTGGTAATCGTGAATACTGGTTGATAGTAAGTTAGTAAATATATATATATATAGGGAGAAGTGGTTTCATGTCTTCGCCTTAATTCGTTACATTACCTCTTCATTTGTTGATATTACTAATGGATAAAGTAAGCCTTTTCAATACAGTATATGAATGTCATTATTTACTAAGCTTAAGGCAAAGCTAGAAGCATTCATGGAGAATCGAACACACTAGTAATGGTTCGCTTGTTACGCTCATTAACCACTGTGAAGTGTAGTAAAAGGCCAGACGTATGAAGCCTTCAAAGAGACTTAAGCCTGCTCGTGGAAATGCCCGTAGTGTAATGGTTATCGTTGCCGGAAATGGACAGGGTGACACGAGTTCAAATCCTGGACTGGTCGTCTGCTTACATTTCCTATTGTGTTACTACTCTTGGGAAAGGTATGAATCTAACTGTTCTCTCTCCAGCTATGAGTAAATAGTAGGGCAGACTAGGTATATAATCTTGGTATGGCAACTAGTCTAGGAGAAGGAAAATTCTGAATTTAAACCTGTTAAACTTTGCATAAAAAATTGACCTCGTGTCACATCCTGCTAATGGGTGAGGGGTTGGTAAATACTTAGTCTTTGGTACGGCAACCAGTCAAGAAGAAGGAAAACTTTCAATTCAATTCAGCTTAAGAATTGGGCTTGTGTCACATCCTGCCCGTGGTGTAAACACATGTGGTCACTTATAAAGCTTTTTTTTGCATAGTTTAGTACGGTGACAGAAGTATAGGAAAAAGAGAAATGAACTTACTACCAATGGTCTGCAAGACAAGCTCGTTAACCGTAACAACGTGAAAGATGCCAAAATATTTTATGCATATTTAGCTGAATATTTGGAGAGAATATTAAGTGTTTTATTATAGTATTAAAATTAAGAAATGTTTTTTTATCACTTCGAATATTCGGACTATAGTCTTCATCATCATACTCACAACGTTTTAGCCGATATCTCCTTCGGCCTTCTTCAGATTTTTTATGTCGGACTCGGGAGCCTACTCAGAACCTCCAACTGAACCCTTGTTCGCCAATGGCCCGGGAGACCTGGGTTCAATCCCAGGTCGAGTCATACCAAAGACTTTAAAAATGGTACTTGATACCACCTTGCTTAACACTCAGCATTATAAGGTACGGTTCAAGGGTAAAGTCGAGCAATCCTGGGAATGGAGTAGCGCCCTCCCCTACACCTTGGTGTAGTAGCTATCGAAAAGGGAGCCTTCGGGTCACCCTCGACTATGGTCGCTAACTTTACTTTACTTACTAGTGTTCAGCCAAAGTAAGTGTTCTTTGTTAATTTACCTGTCGTTGGAATTGAACCTGCAACCTCCAGATGATTATAACTCTGAAACACTTTTCAACAAAACGCCTTATTTAGTGCGTCATATGCCCTGCCCTTAGATTAGATGAAGGATTCAATTCGAGATCTGTGTAGGCTTCGGAGTTCGACATGAAAAACTTGAAGAAGGCCGAAGAACATATCGGCCAAAAGGAAAATGAAGGCATTAGTCCGAATATTCTAAGTGATAAAACAAACAGTAAAGAAAGAAATAAAGAAGCTAACGAAATAGAAATGTATAATGTTGGTTGGTTGGTTTTCATGGCATATCAACCTTTGTAGGTTATTTAAGGCTAAATCCATTTTTATTCAAATAATCAGTTCTATTTCAAATAATTCAATTTAGCATGATTACACAATTTAATTGTCAAAAACAATTCTATATCAGTTTAGTAAAACAGTTCTAATTCAAACAATTCAGTTTAGTATAAGTATAGATTTTGTCCACACTCAGTTAGATGTCAAAACAGTTCTATTTAAAATAATTCAGTTCAACATAAGTACGCAGTTTCGATGTCAAAACAGTTCTATTTCAAGCAGTTCCGTTTAGCATAAGTACGCTGTTTAATTATCAAAAATATTTCTATTTCGAGCTATTCAGTTTTGTCAAAGAGTTCTAATTCAAACAATTCAGTTCAACATAAGTACGCAGTTTAGTTCTATTTAACCCATAGATAGAGCCCTATCAGGTGCTACCATTCCGGGCCAGAGTGGACCTGGGAATGATGGCAATGAAGGGGTGCTCCACATTCCACAAAGCTCCATCATTACTGGAGCCTCACCATCAGATTGTTTAGCGTCATATGCAGGACACTCGTTTAAGGTGTGGGGGGGTCTTACCCCTCTGCAGAGGTGCAGTCAACTGAGCCAGAAATATATAATCGAAATGAAAAAAAAGAGAAAAACAAAACAAAAACAAAAATCAATACAAGATAAACAGGGTATAAAACGAAATAAAAAAAAAGTAAAAAAAAAGAAGGAAATAGAAGCATCCGAAAGAAAAATTAGTCAAAATAGATGAGGAATTATCTCAAGAGACTCAATTGAGAAAGGAAAATGGAGGTGGTGGGTGGGAAAGAAGGAAAGAAAGAAAAAAAAACAAGAAAACGAAGAAGAAGAAGAAGAAGAAGGAGAAAAAGAAGGAAAAACTAAACATTTTTAATGAAAGATTCTCTTAAAAGATTCTCTTAAAAAGATTAAAATGATTTTCATTTAAATCTGAGTCGAACTTCACCTTTCCAAAAAACGCAGGTGCAAAACTGATTAAAAATGACCCCCCCACCACACAAAACAAGTAAATTTTGCACTGAGCAGCAAGGTGGTGGCGTACCATAGCCATGATACGGCTATGTGTGAAACGCACATCGAATGTCCATAAAGATAGAACATAGGAATCTCGAAACACGAAAAACACTTACGACTTCTTGGTTCAGGTACGAAACTCTTTTTATTACCTTTGAGTATAAAGGTTCTTCGACGTAAGGAGAGAGAGGCACAATCTTTCTATTCTGGCTTTTTCATCTGCCCCCGCCCCCATCTCGTGCGACACCAAGGTCTCCGCGAGCAAGCGAAAGTCAACCGTCTCGTCCGGTGTCTAGTCTCAACTCTACTAACTTTCTTCAAACTCTCCCAAAATCCTCCACGCGCTTCCGGTGCGTGACGTCACCTGCACTCTGTAACCCCGTTTCCCATCTCGGGCTATTGTGACATCTCTGAGTGACACGTCCGCTCTGCGCGCACTCGCGTGAACATCTGTTTTAATGTTGCACCTAAATTACCCATGCACTGAGTCGAAAGGCTCTCAGCCTAACTAAACCCAAAGGCATGAACCGAAATCCATCGGCCATTATATTACAGTGGTGGGGTGGAACTTGGAAGCAAATCAAAGAAATCGGATGGTCGGCTAAGACACACCCAAGTCCTCTGAATCAAAAATATCTAGTTTTATAACTCCAATTATAAACACTTCCAACGAAATATGGACAAAATTTGACTGCTGACATTAGTATGTGAGTACGCTGGAGGTGCCCGTGGTGTAATGGTTATCGTCGTAGGAAATGGACACGGCGACACAAGTTCAAATCCTGGACGAGACTGATAGCATTTCACATAGCACTAATACCCTTAGGAAATGTATGAATCCAATTATTCTCCCTCCAGCTATGGGTAAATAGTAGGGCAGACTGGGTTCTTCAGCCTTGGTGAGACAACTAGTCTAGGAGAAGGAAAACTCTGAATTGAAACCTGTTAAACTCCGCTTAAAAATTGACCTTGTGTCATATCCTGCCCGAGCGGAGAGATTGGTGAATAGGTTTAGTATGTGAGTACGCAGAGCTTTCATAACCAGCTGCCTCTGAATCTAAAAAATAACTTGTTTCATAATTCCAGTTTGTGGAGGCACTCTTAATGTTATAGTTACTGCCCAAGGAAATGGATACGGTGACCAGTGTTCAAATCTTGGTCAATGCAAGTTCCATTTCACTTTGCGCTAATATCATAGGGAAACTTATTAATTCAACTATTCTCTCTCTAGCTATGGGTAAATAGTAGGGCAGACTATGCTCTCTAACCTTGGTATGACAACCGGTATAGGAGAAGGAAAACTCTGAATTCAGACCTGTAAAATTATTCTTAAAAATTGACCTTGTGCCACATGTTACTCGTGCAGAGGAGTTGTGCAGATATATAAAACTCTAGTTATACGCGCTTCCTACCAAATATGGAGTAAATTTGATTACTGACTTTAGTAAGAGACTACGCATAGCAATCATAATTCAGCTGCCTTTGAATCTAAAAATTTCAAGTTTCATTATTCCAATCAAAGGTTCGTTTTGACTTTTATAACAGTCACTGTATTCATTACAAATAATTATCTCTTCGAAATTTAAAGTTTTCATGTAATATAATGTCCGAGGGATTTCGTTTTATATATCTTGCCTTTCGGTTTAGTTAGGCTGAGAACTTTTCGGCTTAGCGCATGGGTTAGTTAGTTGCAGCATGAACGCAGGTGTTCACGCACGCGCGGGTAGGATGTGTCAGTCAGGGATGTCAAAATAAAAATCCCAGATAAGGGGATGTGAATGACGTCATGCACCGGAAGCTTGGGCTGAGGATTTTTGTGATTTGAGAAAAGTCAGTTAGTTGAGTTCCTGCCACCGAACGGAAGAGTTGAGTTTTAGCGTCGGAAGAAGAAGGTTGACTTTCGAAGCTCGCCGAGGCCTTGCGGCGCGTGTCGCACGTGGTGTGTGTTTGTGGTGGTGGGCAGATGGAAAAGTCAGCATAGAAAGATTGTGCCTCTCTCTCCTTATATCGAAAAACCTTTTAACTCAAAGGTAAAAAAAGTTTCGTACCTGAACTAAGAAGTCGTAAGTGTTTTTGTGTTTCGGGATTCCAATGTTATCTATATATGAGTTATGAACATTCTATGTACATTTCACATATCAGTATCATGGCTATGTAACAGCCTTACACTAAAGCCATCTTTCTTGAAGAATAGAAGTGGTACTATTTAACCCATAGTTGGGAGGATAAGGGAGCTTATAACTTTACCAAGGGTATTTGTCCGAAAGTGAACATCATAGCGAGACTGGATATCGAACTCGGTTACTCACAGTCCATCGCTTTAACCATTAGACCACGAGGACATCCCAGTAATTTATAATGGTAATCATATACTCATCATTCACTACTGAATTTCATGCGGTGGGTGCGCACGTGGTGGTGGTGGGGGGTGCAGATGGAAAAGTCAGCATAGAAAGATTGTGCCTCTTTCTTCCTTATGTCGAAAAACCTTTTAACTCAAAGGTAATAAAAAGTTTCGTACCTGAACTAAGAAGTCGTAAGTGTTTTTCGGGTTTCGGGATTCCTATGTTATCTATATATGAGTTATGAATATTCTATGTACATTTCACACATTCATGTATGGCTCTGTTACATTCAGTGAAATTTGATGAACTTTCTATCAATTTGAAAGCCAACTTTGTCTTAAGTAAATGATCATAACCACCTTGCAAAAAAGTCAACGAACAAAAATAAACAAACAAACAAACGAACGAACAAGCAAAAGCCTCAATAATAAAGTCTCCTGTACATTCTCCAATAGACTCAAATTAAGTATTAATAAATATTTTAAAAATATTTTTTAAAAGTAAATTTTTACTCTAATTGAAATGAAAGATTTTCTATAAGAATGAATTTATTTATTTATTCATTCATTCATTTGTTCATCTGTTTCAGGAACTTCAAACTGGGCGTGCACACACATATACGTGTTGTATAGCAGCATACATATACATATACAAATATAAGCAGAAACATAGTCAACAATAATGACGACTTCAATGAACGAACGAACACACTTCTTTATAAAAATATATCTCTCACACTTTATTCTCGAAAGGGTTGATGTTGGTTGTGTGTGAGAGATAAGCTGGAGACGGGGACAAACTGTTATTTTGTCCCAAAGTTCTTCTTTCGACCATAGCAGCACTTCTTCATCATCTTGGCTTGGTTGCTCAACCGTGGGACACTGATGGCCCAAAGCCCTCCGTCTGACGCTGGTTCTGAATTCAGTATCTTGTCCTTAACTGACTCCAACTGACTCAGACCGTCTGTGTGCCTGGTTATATTATTGTTTAACGTCCACCTGTTTCCGCTGTTCTTCCGTTTATTTACACAGGTACATCTCTTGATTGACGGCTTGGTCGAGGGTCAATATGTTACATATGCACACACACATATACTCACGTATATGGGGTATCTTCGTGGGATAGTAACTAACGTATTAGGCAATGACAAATCTAAATTAGTTTTTCTAGTTTTAGAAGTGATAGAGTATTGCCATAAGTAAAGTTTTTTCCATAGCGCTTCTTTCTGGGTGAGGCTTTGAACTTTTTAAAAGACCCACACATATATATATGCGCATGTGTGCGTGTGTTTATCCAACGCTTCCACAACAAGCAGAATGTGACACAAGCGGAGTACAGCAGTTTGATTTCAGAGTTTTCCTTCTCCCACACTGGTTGCCTATTTAAAACTAAAGAGCCTAGTCTTCCCTACAAAGTGTTGGTTATTTTTTATGTAATAACCCAATCCCTCCGCCATGAACAGGATGTGACACAAGGTCAATTTTTAAGTGGAGTACAGCTACCCTGAATTCCCAGTTTTCCTTCTCCTAGACTGGTTGCTTTACCGTGACCCAAGAACCTAGTCTGACCTAATATTTATACATATCTGGAGGTGAGAAAAGATGGTTTCATGCCTTTGTCTTGGGTATTCGCGCAAAGTGAAACGCCATCAACCTCGTCCAGGATTTGAACTTGGGTCAATGATTCCATTCCCTACCACTGTAACTCTCTCTCTCTCTCTCTTTCTCTCTCTCTCTCTCTATATATATATATATATGCTTATAATATCTGCCTTTCTATTTGTGCGAATGCGTGCGTTGTTTTCATGTAAAAACGACCAATCTTATTGGCGTAATTTTTGACAGGATGACTCACAAGACCTCTGCTTGTGACATAGCATATCCGAGATTGTCATCTGAAGTCGTTTGAGTTCAACAGAGGTCAAGCCACAAAAATTTCTTGCTCTAAACATAGAAAGCTAATAATTTTTTTTTTATATCAGAATTGTCTCCATTCATTCTTCTCGAGTTTCCTCCATAACACAGTGATCTATAATGATCAAATTATTTCTGATACAATTTGTAGCTTTTTTTGGTAATGTAGAGACGGGGTAGCATATAATAAATTTTCATCCAACGTATTAAGACATTTCGGGATGAATACGAAATTTTGAATTTTATGTTCGATGCCTTAGGAAAAAAAATCCCGTGATATGAAAACTTATTCCGTCAAATTCTTTGTGTCATAAGCAAGAAAAAAAAAAAATAAGAGAAAATGCTGAATCTAAATTTCCTTAATTTGTGATTTGTTAATTGATTTTTACGGCATGTTAAACAGTTTAGGGCTATTATGTGCCTTGCAAACGTACAATATATGAACGTACAACGAGCGCTATTCTCCATAGCGAGCATTGTACGTTCGTATACGTATATATATGTATGTATATTTTTTCTTTATAAAAATTAAGTCCAAAATTAGACTTATATAGAAAGATTCATACTTGGGATACAAATAATTTTCAATATATTACAACAGAGTGCTCACTGTATGGCTATTAATATATAAAAACAAATAAGAAATACTCACATACGTAGCAATTATACTATTAATGTAAAAAGAAACTGGACAGATATTATGCCATAATAGATTTATTTCAACAAATCGTAGGTACGAATTGTATTATCAGATAGTCATCTGATGATACAATACGATTAACGAAATTTTTAAATGAATTTATTATGACATAATATCTGTTCAGTTTTACTTGATTGGTTTGGTTTGGTTGTTTAATGGCATATCAACCTTTGTTGGTTATTTAATGCCAAAGCTATTCTCCTAGAAGAACAGTAATGGTACTATTTAACCCATAGCTAGGAGGTTCATACCTTTTCCCAGGGTATTTGCCCGAAAGTGAACGTAATAGCGCGACTGGAGTTCGAACTCGCTTACTACGATTCCACAATCAATCGCTTTAACCATTACACCACGAAGACACCTCCAGTTTTTGTTGATATTAATGGTATCTATGTGTAGACTCCTGTTGTATAGAAATAATTTTCAAACAGTTCTATTTGATCCATAGATGCGACCCTAACAAGTATAACCACTCCAGGTTAGAGTGAATTTGTTAGTAATGGTAATGAATGGGGTACTCCACACACCACAGATCTCCAGAATTAGTGCCAAACCATCAGATGCAATTTAGTGTCATACCCAGGGACTGTAAGAGATCCTATTTACCAACCCCTCCGCTCGGGCAGGATATGACACAAGGTCGATTTTTAAGCGGAGTTTAACAGGTTTCAATTCAGATTTTTCCTTCTCCTAGACTAGTTGCCTCACCAAGGCTGAAGAAATCAGTCTGTCCTACTATTTACCTATAGATGGAGGGAGGATAATTGGATTCATACCTTTCCCAAAGGTATTAGTGTTATGTGAAATGCAATAAATCTCGTCCAGGATTTGAACTCGTGTCGCCGTGTCCATTTCATACGACGATAACCATTACACCACAGGGAATGTAAGAGATACAGCCAGTATATTCTTAGCCCCACTTACGAGGAGGAAGATATCTGTGTTTGAAATATTGATTTACACTCAGTAAGACAATTCAATTTAATAATACGCGTGAGAACGTTTTAGGTAAAACTGTCTTGATTTTATAATTCAAACAAAAATCTATAAATCATAGAATATTATTTGGATTTGGTTGTGTCTTATAGCATATCAACACTTGTGGGTTATTTAATACCAAGACCTATATATATATGATAGGATGCGGAAACAAAATTAGGAATGTTCTAGTATAATAATAAACGACTTTATCATAAAACAAGATTCATTTTAATTAAAAAAAATAAACAAGACAAGAAGATAGACACAAAACTGTAAATTTACTCAATATGGCTGCCATTTTTAAGTTACTGCATCGACACGTCTTCGAAACGATTTGTATGTTTTCAAAATAAATTCTTCAGACATTTTATTCCATTCCTCCTCAATAGCAGTCTTAAGCAAACCAATATTTAGATCGGAAGTTGTATTTGTTTTGTTTTCTAAAACGCCCCACATAGCGTAATCAAGAGGGTTAAAGTCTGGTCTTAAATCTTATTTAATTGCTGTCTTTACAGTTTTCTCTTAGACTTCCAATTCATTAGCGGCTTTCTTATGGGAGTTGTGACGTCCTTCTTAATCTCAATAGCGAGAGCCGTTAAAAACCTTCTTTTCGGTTTTGTTCAATCTTCCACTCTCCCTTTTCCTTAAAAAGCTATTTTTCTATAAATGAATTTTCTTTGCTTTGTATACGGTAGAAAAAACCCCAAACAACTTTGGCTTAGTTTCGACGTTAAACAAATCATAGATTCTTTGTCGTTTCTTTTCTTGCTTGCTTATATTGGGCTGAATTTTAATTAAAAAAATGCTTGAATAAAAAGCTAATCATGAAAATTTAGATTTTTTGAAAAGTTTGGACTAATCAGACTAAAAAAAAAAAACATTTTAAAAATCATTCCATATTTTAATTCCGCGGACAAAGAAAATCATCATCATCATCATCATGTCGTGCTGGTAGCACGGATATCCCCGACCTTCTCTCGCCTCTTTTCCCTATCGTTCATCGCCCCCGGCAGGTCTTCTGGACTACATCCCGTATCCTCACATAGTTGCTGAATGTATGTTCGTGCTGGTCGTCCTGCTTTTGTTCGGCCATATGTGGGGGTCCATAGGAGTTCATAACTTATGAGTTCGTCCCTGCTTAAATAAATGTTTGAAAGAAAATCTGATCTACAAATTAATGATTTTTATTTCTTAAAATCGAGCGAAAAAGTTTGCTGCAAAACAAAATAGAAAATTTTTTTGTTGTTGGTAAAAATAATATTAGTCAGAATGACGTAGATATTTTTTTCAAAAGATATGGATTAAGATTCATAAATGAAGCAGAGCTGTTATCGTTTGCTTAAAAAAAAGGTTGATAATTTTGTGTGTGTGATAATTATTATGTGAGTATGTTACTATGTGAGAAAGAAAATATTTTCTTTCTCACATAGTTACATACTTACACAATAATTATATATATATATAGTCATCCACAGACAGATATGTTTCGTTCTATCAGAACTCAGCATTGTGGCTAGACAGTATCTTCCCGTAGCTGGAATCGAAACCCGGTTGACTCAAACGCCAAGCTACAGCTTCTAACCATTCAGCCACGAGGAGACATTAGCTGCGAAGTAAATTTTAAACGGTTATGAATCACAATTACTATTGTTTACATACATCTGTTCAACGGTTGCCGAGACCTCAGTTCATCTACGAAGAGGCTTGCAATAGACGCTAATGGCAACATGATTACTTCTTCGCCAGAGAACTCAACCCTACGGGGTAGGGGAGTATATATATATATATATATATATCTGCGTAATCAGCAGCTGCTCATTGACATATTCTCTAAGGCATAAAAATATTTTCTTTCTCACATAGTAACATACACAATAATTATCACATACACAAAATTATCAACCTTTATTTTAAGCAAACGATAACAGCTTTGCTTCGTGGTACGCTTGTTGGCCGAACGGTCTGAAACTTAGTCTAACCTAAAGTTGGACGGGTTTCGATCCCGGCTTCGAGCGTCCGACGTGTCTAGCCACACTGAAGAGTTCTGATAGAACGAAACAGTCTGTCTCTGGATGACAATATATACACTTCCCCACTCTGGCCAAGGAATTTTCGGCCGCCGCTCGCATAATGCAAAGCTCTTCGAAAGAATTGAGCACTCTGGTAGCCGATAGGGTATAAAAATGTAAACAAACGGACGCTGCTGCTACTTGATAAATACCTTAAAAATTCCCTTAGCCAACGTGGTACGCTTGTTGGCTGCGCGGTCTGAGACTTAGTCTAACCTAAAGTTGGATGGGTTTCGTTCCCGGCTTCGAGCGTCCTACGTGTCTAGCCACACTGAAGAGTTCTGATAAAACGAAACAGTCTCTTTCTGTGGATGACAATATATATATATATCTAGCGGTTTATTTTCAGGGGAAATTTTGTAACTTTTTTCTTAAAATGGTTTAGTTATTCACAGTGAATTGATAAATAGAATACTGAAAATTTAAAAGGTAAAAAGCAACGTGTACAACGTGTTTGATACAAGTAGAAGGTCCCAAGTCCCAGCTAAAAGATAAATGTTACGAGCTAAAAAGTAAACTATAATAGGTAAGTACTATATAAGGTAAGCTCGGCTCATTGGTCTAGAGGGTAGAGTATTCGCCATTGGTCCGTGAGACCTGGGTTCAATCCCAGGTCACGTCATACCAAAGACTTTGAAAAATGGTACTTGATACTTCCTTGCTTAGCACTCAGCAATATAAGGTTCGTATCAAGGGTAAAGTGGAGCAATCCAGGGAGTAATGCCCTCCCCTACACCTCGGTGTTGTAGCTATTGAAAAGGGAGCCTTCTGGTCGCCCTCGACTACGGTCGCTAACTTTTAATATTCTAAGATGTAAGACCTAAGTGCTTTCAGGTAAAAGATTATCGTAACCACTAACAACTCGCATCGGTAATCTCAGTTTTGAGAACATCACGTCACTAATACCGTCAGCAAACGAAAATTTCTTCCGCTAACCGGAAACGAATCTTAGGTATCAACACATCACAATCTGCAATTTTGTTAGCGAATGGAATTTTCCATTACAAATCAAACACCATTTCCGATACAATTAATCATGCGAGTCTTCTCGGAGGTCTTTTCTGACTGTTGAATAAAGCAAGCTGTATTTGCCATCTTTTCTTGGTCGTGTAATAACCTGTTTTATTAAACACAAAAATTAAAGAAAATTTTCCTGTCCAAAATGTAACGGAACCTTCGCTTTAAAATCAGGAATCACTGACGTTAAAGATGGGTGGAAACGAGCACTGCCAAGGGCGTAAGGATTTACCGGTCCTGTCACTATTATGAAATCTAGATAACCAGACGCTATCACTTTCTTTTCTCAGCCTCGAGCAGTGAACACAGACGTCCAGCCATGCATTGAACTCAGAGTTCTAGATATAGCATGAAAGCTGCAGTATTTGTAGGTCCCGCAACTAGATGAATAATGAGTTACAGGGAAAATCTGTCCGGCACAAATCAAACCAACAACCGTTTGTAGCTTAAACTTTCGTAAGACAATAGTTAAATGAAAGTACTTAAAAGAGCCAATGCTGTAAGGAATGTTGTTTATTGATCTGTGCTGAGTCAAATCATTGTTTTATAAGGAGTGAATGTAAAAAATATTGAAAGAGCCTTATTTTTTTAAAGCTAAATACAATACAGAAAATGCTTTCCCCCATTTTGTGAGGAGACAATGTTTGGTTTGGTTTGGATTTATGGCATATCAACCATTGCAGGTTATTTAATGCCAAATCCTTTTTATACATATATATTGAATATGCATGATTTGGTTTGTTTGGGTTTCATGGGATATCAACCATTGCAGGTTATTTAATGCCACCTCCTCTTAATACATATATATTGAATATATATGATTTGGTTTGGTTGGGTTCTATGGCATATGAACCATTGCTGGTTATTTAATGACAAATCTTCTGTATATCTATATTATATTAAATGAATACGATTTGGTTTGCTTTGATTTATGGCATATCAACCATTGTAGGTTATTTAATGCAAAATCATCTTTACACACACACACACACACACACACACACACACACACACACACACACACACACACACACACACATTTAGGATTTGGTTTGGTTTGGTTTTATGACATATCAACCATTGTAGGTTATTTAATGGCAAATCCTCTTTGTACATTTATGTTAAACATATAGGATTTGGTTTCGTTTCGTTTCGTTTCATGGCATATCAATAATTTTTGGTAAGCTAACGACATATCCTTGTAGTGTAATGGTTAAAGTGACGAACTGCGGAATCGTAGTCAGCGAGTTCGAACTCCAGTCGCGCTATTACGCTCACTTTCGGGCAAATACGCTTGGGAAATGTATGAACCCCCTTATCCTCCCAATTATGGGTTAAATAGTACCCCTACTGTTCTTCTAGGAGAATGGCTTTGGCATGAAATAACCTACCAAGGTTGATATGCCATTAATCAAAGAAATCAACGTCTTTATATATATGATTTGTAAACAAATGTTTTTGATAATATTTTTAAACGAGCTTCAGCTCATTTTTTTGCACACATTTAAATGGATATACAAGTTTACCAGAAGTTTCTATGTTGATACAATGAAATTTCTTAAAAGAACCAAAATTGGAGAAACATCTTAAATTGTAAGGAATGTTGTTTAAAGATCTATGTTTAGTTAAACCATCGTTTTATTAGAATTGACTATAGAAAATATTGAAAAAAGAACTTTTTTAGCCCAAGATAAGGCTTTACAAATTCTGTGAAGGGACAATGTTTATGAGATTATATGATGATATTTCATATATTGGATTTCTGGGTGCAGTGAGCCTTTTGTGATGCAACCAGGCCGTGCACAAATTCATAATTTGGATTTTTTAAAATGGAATTATCTCTGCATTTTTAAACGAATAAGAATCCATTGAAATAATATTTTTATAACTTTTCTCTCCATTATGTGATGGCTGCCTTAAGAGGTTGGTTTCTTATATGGAGTAACCAGCGGAAAGAAATCAAAAGATTTCGTTAAACACGAGTGAGTTCGAATCACATTGAGTCCCTCATTCTCATGGCCTTTTGCCACATATGTTTTCTGACGAAATCAACCAGCTGGAAACATACACTTATGTAAGAACGAAATAAATAATTCTTAGAATACAAATCTCTTCGTGGACCTATTCATTTAAAATATCTATCTATCTATCTATGCCCAGAAAATATAACTATTTAATGATAAGTACATTGTCACAGCGTCATACCTCTCTCCTGCGCCTTGCAGGGGAAATAAAAGTCAGATAAACCTTTAATAGGGCGTCTGCGCCTTCTGTTCTACTAGACCTTTCGAAGATCTTCACCGACGGTGTCTTTCTTCACAGATATGGGCTACAAAACACGGGACACAATAGTACTATCTTTGATTTTTATTTCTAAAACTCATCATTACCAGCAGAAAGTCAGACAGTTTAAAAAAATAAAATGAAAAAATAACAAAAAAACCCCAAAAAAACGAAGAAAGAAAATAAAATCCGCTAAGGTTTCTTTCGTTCAATACTTAGACAAAGCGGAGAATGCGCGTAGACTTTAAGAAATCGTTAAAGTACACACAGATAACACAGATCCACCCGTAATAACGACCAAACATTCTTATGTGGGTGGTTCTACGTAGGCACACCCCTCCCCTCATGGAAAAAAAAGAAACCCAGTGGAACGCATAAATTTATCCGATATATAAATAGACAAGACAAGACAAGACAGTGTCAGATCAATAGACAAAAACGGCGTGAAATAGCAGAGATAGATTATTTCCGAGTTTGAAGAAATCGTTTGGAAGAGAGAAGCTAATTACGTTTGTCTGTGTCCAGTGAGCGAAAATTATCTATCTATGTATCTATCTATCTATCTATCTATCTATCTAAGTCTCTTTATATCCATACCATTCTTTCTTTCTTTCTTTCTTTCTTTCTTTCTTTCTTTCTTTCACAGTATCTATCTATCTATCTATCTATCTATCTATTTTTCTTTCTTTCTTTCTTTCTTTCTTTCTTTCTTTCTTTCTTTCTTTCTTTCACAGTATCTATCTATCTATCTATCTATCTATCTATCTCACTCTTTTTCTTTCTTTCTTTCTTTCTTTCTTTCTTTCTTTCTTTCTTTCTTTCTTTCTTTCGCAGTATCTATCTATCTATCCTACTCTTTTTCTTTCTTTCTTTCTTTCTTTCTTTCTTTCTTTCTTTCTTTCTTTCTTTCACAGTATCTATCTATCTATCTATCTATCTATCTATCTATCTATCTATCTATCTATCTATCTTTCTTTCTTTCTTTCTTTCACAGTATCTATCTATCTATCTATCTATCTATCTATCTATCTATCTATCTCAGTTTATTCCTGTATAAATCATACCCCCTTTCAGTGCTATGTATTCAGACCTATTTTATATCTTTAAGTCCAGACATACTTATTTCCTCATTGCTATTTAGGTCTGCCTATTTGTCCGTCTTTTTATACGCTTATTACGTTCACTTTCGGACTAATAACCTTGGGAAAGAACCTCCTGCTGCGAGTTAAATAGCGCCACAACGTTTCATTCTACAAATATGACTTTGACATCAAATAACCCACGAGGATTGATACGCCGTTAAACAAAGAAACCAAACCAAACTTTTCCATACCCAAATCTATTCAAGTCTATCGCAGTTTTTAGATCTATCTATCTATCTTAGTCGGTTAATCTCTCTCTCTCTCTCTCTCTCTCTCTCTAATCATCTCTCTCTCTAATCATCTCTCTCTCTTTGTATATACATATCTATAAGTCTGTTTGTATCTATCTTAGTCTATATATATATATATATCTTTGTCAGTTCACGAACACCTTATCTTCCCAACTACTGTCTATCAACCTCTGTCCATTATCTATCTATCTATCTATCTATCTATCTATCTCCATACCAGTTTCTTTCTTTCTTTCTTTCTTTCTTTCTTTCCCTCAGTCACTATCTATCTATCTATCTATCTATCTCCATACCAGTTTCTTTCTTTCTTTCTTTCTTTCTTTCTTTCTTTCTTTCCCTACCTCAATCACTATCTATCTATCTATCTATCTATCTATCTATCTATCTATCTATCTATCTATCTCCATACCAGTTTCTTTCTTTCTTTCTTTCTTTCTTTCTTTCCCTCAGTCACTATCTATCTATCTATCTATCTATCTAGTCCTTTACATTATTGATCCAAGTAAGAGAAAGATTTTGAAAAAATCGAAAAATACAGTCAAAAGATTTTCGATTTTTTTGATTTCTTCAAAATCTTTCGTTCTCTGCCTGATGATTGTCGTTTATAAGACGTCATGAAACCTGAGGTCGCAGACAAGCTTCCATGCCATTAAATATATATAAAAACTTATGTACATTCACTTATTATTATTATCCAATATCTTTATCACAGATATTGAGCACTCTCCAAATTATTTGGTTTGCCACAAACACACGAAGTGAGATAGTGACAACCAACATGGTTATATATATATATATATAAACAGGATTTATCTTTTAAATAGCCCACAAGGGTTGATATTCCATAGAACATTATATATATATATATATATATATATATATATATATATATATATATAGGGGTTGAGCACTCTGGTGAAATGAATTTTCGGCCGCCGCTCGCATAATGCAAAGCTCTTCGAAAGAATTGAGCACTCTGGTAGCCGAGAGGGTATAAAAATGTAAACAAACGGCTGCTGCTGTTGCTACATAAATACCTTAACAATTCCCTTAGCCAAACGTGGTATGCCGAGTGGTCTGAGACTTAGTCTAACGTAAAGTTGGATGGGTTTCGATCCCGGCTTCGAGCGTCCTACGTGTCTAGCCACACTGAAGAGTTCTGATAGAACGGAACAGTCAGTCTGTGGATGATTATATATATATATATATATATATAAAATTTCCGGCTCATTGGCCTAGCGTTAGTGGTTCGGAAGACCGGATTTCAATCCCAGGTCACGTCATACTAATGACTTTAAAAATGGTACTTGATACTGCCTTGCTTAACACTCATCAATATAAGGTACGTATCAAGGGTAAAGTAGAGCAATCCAGGGAAAGTAGTTGTGCCCTCCCCTACACCTTGGTGTAGTAGCTATTGAAAAGGTCGCTCTCGACTACAGTCGCCAACTTTACTACTTTATATATAATGATTATACGTAAATATCCATTAGTTTATATATGCATGAAGAAAGCTTTTATTGAAATATTGAAAAAAATAATGTGGACAAAATACAAATTACATCTATTTTTTGAATTTAAAAATTTACATTTAAATTAAATAGGTACAAGTCTAACTGCAGCAAAAGAGCAATTAAGAAGATTGTGTAGTGCCAATTTACCAATTGGTAACGATCTACCTGTCTACAAAATCATAAGCCTCATCCTTTGATTTTTTTTTACTTGGCCTCGAAGAGTCTTTGGTTGAATTTAAGTCTCTGCCAGTCAATCGGTTGCCAGAATTCTTTAACAATCGTTCTGTCGGTCTCGCGAGACGAACGAGAAGTGATAATATACGACACGAAAGTGACATCGGCCATTTTTAGTCCAAATGTGATAGGATTAATTATGTTCATGGCGGTATAACATTATCTTGACATGAAAAGCTTCCCAGCTGAACTTGCCTCCAAGATAACATGGATACGCATTTCTTTAAGGTTTGTAAAGCACGAATATAAAAGAAACAGTATACATAAACCTTCCTTCTCAACAATTTTTCTTCCTTTCCAAATATATATATATATATATATAGTGCTATATTTATGGTTATCACTAGCTCACTTGGTGAGTGAATTGGTGACAAAATTTTGCAGTATTATTAAACAGTCCTCAGTATCAATGATAGAGCTGTTACACACACACACACACACATATATATATATATATATATATATATATATATATAACTATATGACTATAGAGATATATACTCCCCTGCCCCCGTGGGGTTGAGTTCTCTGGCGAAGAAAGTAATCGTGTTGCATTAGCGTTTATTGCAAGTCTCTTCATACATATGAATTGAGGTCTCGGCAGCCGTTGAACGGATGTATGTAAACAATAATAATTGTGATTCATAACCGTTTAAAATTTACTTTGCAGCTAATGGCTCCTCGTGGCTGAAGGTTTAGAGGCATTGCTTGGCGTTTGAGTCAACCAGGTTTCGATCCCGGCTACAGGAAGCTAATATGTCTAGCCACACTGATGAGTTCTGATAGAACGAAACAGATCTGTCTGTGGATGACTATATATATATGTATACTCCCCTACCCCCGTAGGGTTGAGTTCTCTTGCGAATGAAGTAATCGCGTTGCCATTAGCGTTTATTGCAAGGCTCTTTATATATGAATTGAGCTCTCGGTAGCCGTTAAGCGGATGTATGTAAAACAATAGTAATTGTGATTCATAACCGTTTAAAATTTACTTCGTTGTTACTAGTTCCTCATGGCTGAGGGGTAGAGTCTTGGATTGGCGTTTGAGTCAACCGGGTTTCGATCCCAGCTACGGGAAGTTAGTATGTCTAGCCACACTGATGAGTTCTGATAGAACGAAACAGATCTGTCTGCGGATGACTATATATATATATGTTACATGCAGGTGTTGGTAACTCTGATTTCATGCTTTACACATGCATTTGACAGACTCTGTCTTATGAATGCGGAAAGCATGAAACCCAGAGTCACAGACACCTCCATCTAATATATATATATATATATATTGTTGGGTATCACCCAACTTTTTCCACACAATTAACTAGTCCATCTGCCATATATAGCAGAAGCTACTAATACTAGGGCAGACTAGAAGGTGAAGAGCAGCTTCTTATAGGAATAGTATTAGAGCGTTTGAGACCGTAGATCGCACTAGATCACCTTACTTGCTACCGCAATAACGGAAGCCAATACTATCATTGGACTATATCTTTATTCTGTATTCACTAATCCCATGTTCTTGTCTACTCATAGTTTGTCTATTGTATATACTTTTTCCTGAGAATATATCTCTATTTCCTCTCATATCGTGGTTTGTCCTTTATTTAATATTACAAGCGTTCACTAGCCAGAACGCAACATATATATATATTGGCCTAGGGGTTAGAGTGTTCGCCAATGGCCCGGGAGACCTGGGTTCAATCCCAGGTCGAGTCATACCAAAGACTCAAAAAATGGTACTTGATGCCTCCTTGCTTAACACTCAGCATTATAAGGTACGGATCAAGGGTAAAGTAGAGCAATCCAGGGAAGGAGTAGCTCCCTCCCCAACACATTGGTGTAGTAGCTATCGAAAAGGGAGCCTTCGGGTTACCCTCGACTATGGTTGCCAACTTTTACTTATATATATATGGAAAATACATTAGGGATGAGTTGTCTTTTCGATTTTCAGTTGGGAGTGGCCAGCTTGTTCATAATTATCTTTTATATCATTAATTTATATGTCTCTCTTCGTATCGGAAGTTGAACACTTTCAAAAAACTATTCATACTCTACCTATTGTATAGCATAGAATCGCAACATACATAGAGCAAGCGCCTGATCTAAGCAAGTCGTTTCCCTCTGGTTATTATTGGGACGAGTAACTTGTAGGCAGTCATATATATATATATATATATATATATATATATATATATATATATATATAAGTATGTATTAAATCATACGCATTTAAATGTTATATACACTGTTACTCGGCACGGGATATATATATTTGCATAGTATTCTTCAATCCAGTAACTCCGGCGTAGGGAACAATTCCGTCAGGACAAATAATTTTTTCAAATTTCGGATATTTCAATATTCCTGGTAAAAAGCTCAATGTAAATAAATTCCCAGAGCAAATATTATTAAAAAAAGAATAAATATTCGGTCACATTAGGATAATAAATTTATTTCCATCCTGTTAAGAGCATTGATATGAATCAAAGACCCCAGAATAATTTTAACCGGACTTCAGATTCAACAAAAAAATGAATTAAAAAAATCTAAATAAAAAATAGATTTATCCTACTGTGACCGAATATTGTTTTTTTCTTGAAATTATATATATATATATATATATATATATATATATATATATATCTGAATAAGTTACCTGGCCGCTTGAAATGCGTGTCTGTGTATATCGGGTGTATATATTAAACAAGAAAAAGAAGATATTTTGTGACATATTATCAACAGCAACAACAACAGGTTCTGAGGAATTCCATGCGTGTTGATAAAAAGCTAAAAAATCTATTATTTCAAATATCTTTTTATTTTCTCTTATTCTCTTTTAATTTTTCGAGGATCGGATGACCAAGACACTCTCATGGAATATAACCAAATGAGGTTTATCTTTTAACATAATCCCACTGTGGTCCATGCTATTCTTCAGCCGGCGTTGTAGTGCTTGGATCCCATTGGTAAAAAGTTATCAACAACAGTATGATATCATCATATGAACTTTTCAGCCCACCCTCGGTGTTGTCCTTCCATTTCATTATCTAATTCCTTGACAAGATGAGTCTAGTAATTGAGAACAGATTATAATAGGGTGAAAATTTTCGATAAATATTCAATTAATGATTTCGTCTCCAGCTTCAGATGGATTGATCCGCATAGTGTACTTAAACACTCCATTGTTATAACATTAAATTAGATAATTGGTTGATTGGTTGTGATTTATGGCAAGCCTTTTGGTTACTGAATACCAAATTCCGTTCACACAGCGCTGCTGCTGCTGCTACTTAATACCTTATAATACCCTAGCTGACGTGGTACGCTTGTTGGAGGAACGGTCTGATACTAAGTCTAACGTTCACACAACGCTGCTGCTGCTGCTTAATACCTTATAATTCCCTAGCTGACGTGGTACGCTTGTTGGCCGAGCGGTCTGATACTAAGTCTAACGTAAAATTGGGCGGGTTCCGATCCCAGCTTCAGGTATCCTACGTGTCTAGCCACGCCGAAGAGTTGTGATAGAACGAAACAGTCTGTCTGTGGATGACTATATATTGCATTTCACATAGCACTAATACCCTTGGGAAAGGTATGAATCCAATTATTCTCCCTCCAGCTATGGGTAAATAGTAGGGCAGACTAGGTTCTTAAGCCTTGGTGAGGCAACTAGTCTAGGAGAAGGAAAACTCTAAATTCAAACCTGTTAAACTCCACTTAAAAATTGACCTTGTGTCATATCCTGCCCGAGCGGAGGGGTTGGTAAATATGATATATATATATATATATATATATATATATATGATTCGTTTGGTTTGGTTATGTTTTATAGCAACCTTTGAGGGTTATTTAATGCCAAATCCTGTGTATACATATATACATTATATAAATAAGATTTGTTTGGTGGGGTTGTGTTTTAAGGCATATAAATCATTGTTGGTTATTTAATGCCAAATTCCGTTTATATGCTTCTCCCTCCCCGGGGGAAGAGCACTTGAGACGGAAATTATCGGTTGCCACTTACACGCAAATGCAAAGATCTCATGAATTGAACATTCCGATAGTATATATGTTAGTATATATGTAAATATATGCAAAAAACATTCTTTGCATGCGCTGAGGATGACGATAGCTCTACGGTAGGATATTCGACTGGCGTAACGTCAGCTGGGCTTCGATCCCAGCTTGAAGCATCTCGCGTATTTAAACGCATCGAGGAGTTGTGATACAACGAAAGTCTGTGGATGATAATATATATATATATATATATATATATAATTTCTTTACTTTGGTTGTGTTTTATGGTAATGCTTGAAGGTTATTTAATTCCAAATCCTTTGAATACATATATTATATATATATATATATGATTTGTTTGTTTGTTTTAGTGGCATATCAACCTTTGTAAGTTATTTAATGCGAAGTTCTGTATATACACATGATTTATTTGATTTGGTTTTGTTGTTTTACATGGCACATCAACCCCTGTGTGTTATTTTATGCCAAGTCCCGTTCATTCATATATATGATTTGTAAGTGAATGGTTGGTTGGTAAGATTATTTTTTGACGAGCTAAAGGTCATGGTTTCAAGTATTTCTATTTAACTCTTATAATTCTAGGTTTCTGTGTTTAATGGCCTATTAACCCTTGTAGGTTATTTAATGCCAAATCCATTCTTATAGAAGAACAGTAGTTGTACTATTTAACCCATAACTGGGAGGATAAGGGGGTTCCTACCTTTCCCAAGAGTATTTGCTTGAAAGTGAACGTAATAGTGCGACTGGAGTTCGAACTCGCTTACTACAATTCCGCAGTCCATCGCTTTAACCATTACACCACAAGAACCATCCTTAATAAATTCTATTTAATATTAATCATTTGTTTACACATAGTTAAGTGGTTTCAAGTATTGGTCTTTAACACTCATAATTTTATTCAACATTATTAAGTCGTTTGTAAACGGTTTCAAGTATCGTAGATTGGTTTGGTTTCTTTGTTTAATGGCATATCAACCTTTGTAGGTTATTTAATGCCAAAGCTATTCTCCTAGAACAGTA
Organism: Sepioteuthis lessoniana; assembly: GCA_963585895.1. Lineage (NCBI taxonomy): Eukaryota > Metazoa > Mollusca > Cephalopoda > Myopsida > Loliginidae > Sepioteuthis > Sepioteuthis lessoniana. Next base: position 70,842 of record CAUZXS010005405.1, on the reverse strand, counting down.
GTTGTACTATTTAACCCATTACTTGAAGTATTAGGGGATTCATACCTTTCCCAAGAGTATTTATCTGAAAGTGAACGTAATAGCGCGACTGGCGTACGAACTCGTTTACTACGATTCCGCAGTCCATCGCTTTAACCATTATACCACGAGGACACCCCCCTAAGTATAGTAGAGGATTAAATAGTTCTATTTGACCCAGAAATAGGATTCTAATAGGTACTACCACTCCGGGTCAGATTTGATGTAGAAGTAAAAGCAATGAAGGATTACTCAACATTCCCTTGATGGGATTGTTTTGTATCATCTCCAGGACACTTGTCAAGGGCAGTCGTCGTATTCTATATCGCCAGCCGACTGGGCTATAGATTAGATGGTAAATTTTGCAATTCCGTTAGTCCTATACGAAAGGAAACAGAATCAAATCGCTGTCTCTAAACTGTCCGTCATAATTAAGCGCCTCTTAGGTTTGAAGAAAGAAAAAAATGAAGTTTATGGCCTATGGTTTTTGAGGAAGTCCCTCAACAGCCACTTCGCCTGAATTGCTTACTCCAAAAGTGCGACGCTAAAATGGTTCTTTATAAGTACTTGGTCAGTCTTGTCGTTATATATATATATATATATTGTGTCTAGGGGAGGAAGGAAAGATTTTCATGACTGCGGCGATTTGGTCAAATAAACAAACGAACAGAGTTGATTGATTCAGTTGATCGTGGTGATCTTGCTTGATTTGAACTCGGGAAGAAGAAGAAGAAGAAGAAGAAGAAGAAGAAGAAGAAATATGAAACAAGTTCTGTTAAATGTAGGACTCCACACACTTGTATATGGATAGCGACAATATACTTCTTCTTTCCTTTTCTCCCTCTCCCTCTCACTCTCCCTCTCTCCCGTAAATATTTTATCTTTTTTCTTTATCATTCTTTCATTTAATATTTCACCTACCCTCTTTTACGACATCTACCGTTTATCCTCTTTTTAACTTTTTTTTTTTATCGATATCAATTTTGTTTTATTTTTGTCATTTATATTTCTTTGTAACTCTGCTATTCCTGTTTGTTTCGCTTGCCTTATCCTCTCCGCTTCCCTTTCTTTCCTCTCACCGTTATTCTCTCCTCTCTTATCCCTTTTCTTCTGTTTTCTCTCTCTCTCTCTCTCTTCCTTCCTTCCTTCTCTTTCTTTCTATTTCTTTTTCTTTTTCTTCCTTCTTTTGATGGTTTGGTTTGGTTTCTTTGTTTAATTTTAGGTTATTTAATGCCAAACCCATTCTCCTAGAAGAACAGTAGTGGTACTATTTAACCCATAGCTGGGAGGATAAGGGTGTTCATACCTTTCCCAAGGGTATTTGTCCAAAAGTGAACGTAATAGCGCGACTGGAGTACGAACTCGCGTACTACGATTCCGCAGTACATCGCTTTAACAATTACACAACGAGGACACCCCCTCCTCCTTTTGATTCGAAATCTTTCTCAATGAATAAAAGGAACATATAACTTCTCTACAATATTTCTAATAAATCACATGACATAATTAAAAAAAAACAAACGCTGATTTACCGATTAAACGGCCAACTTTTTTCCGATATGTAGATTTTTCTTAGGTTTTTGCATTTTCTAAACATCTATTGTTGATCTAAAATCACTGATATCACTCCTCATAGACCTGACGATGGTTCATTAGAACCGAAACGCTATAGTGTCGACTTTGTGTCTCAATTAATCTTTTCTTCTGCTTGGATTAACTTGTTATCAATTTTTTCTCTATAGCAACAAAAGTAGGCTTGTTTTTGCCGTTGGTGATCCAGGAGGATCATCAGGAGAATCCAAGACACACCGGGAGGGATGTTCATTCAGCTTTGTGGCTAACGCACTGGACTGTAACATCGCAGTAAGCGAGTTCAAAATCCACTTGCATTATTATGTTCACTTCCGGTTCTTCAACCCTTGGGGTAAGTATGTATACTTATCCCCCCAGCCACAGGTTAAATAGTATCAGAAAAACGATGGTTTTAGCATTAAATAATCCACGAAAGTTAATATGCCATTAAACAAAGAAACCAAACCAAACCAAACCAAGACTTTTGTACAACGAGGGGAGGTGTTGCTCTGAGTCAGAATCCCCAGGGACAGATCACATGCTTCCAATTTGTTCTCCGTCTAGTAAGAAGACAAGAATTGGATTGAGTCCAGCTTCAGAGTGACGGAGATAGAAGAGATCAGGTGCAATTAGATATCCAGGAATCCCAGGGGGGAAGTGCTTCAATCACTTACGGAGAGCCGAATTGAAATAATCGGAGGAGGAGATGCTCGTTTAAAAAGACAGCTAATTTATTTCTTGATTGAGATCGAGAAGTTTGGAACCTTGGAATCAACGAAGAGGATCTGAGATGTTGAAGCATTTGAAATTGGACCAATATACGACTGCTCTTTCATGTGCGCGATTCACTTTTCACGATTTTAGTTAACCACGATCAATCCCCTCAAAATATATTGATATCATATTTACCAACCCCTCCAAAATATATTGATATGATTTACATATGAATGGTCTCAGCACAATCAGTAACGTGTAACGGTTAACAAGCAAAACTAACATTGTCTTTATTTACCCAACCCCTCAACTATCAACAAAAAAGAGGAAGAAGAAGATGAAGATGATGAAGAAGAAGAAGATGATGAAAAAGAAGATGACGAAGAAGATGAAGAAGAAGATGTCTGATTTTGTTTTTATGGTTAATCAACCCTTGTGGGTTGTCTAATGCTAAATCCTTTTCATATATATTTATGATTTATAAGCGAATAGTTTGTAGGTAACATTATTTTATAACGAACCTAAGCCCAATTGTTCACACACAATTAAATGGTTTCAAGTATTGCTATCTAACACTAATAGTTTAATTTGCACACAGTTAAATGGTTTTAATCGTAGTAAATAATTAAACAGTTTTGTTTGACCCATGGATGGGACTCTAACAGTTTCTACCACTTTGGGTCAGAGTGGACCTGATAGTAATTGCAATGAAGGAGCTCTCAAAACTTACCAAAGCTCCAAAGAAGAAGAAAAAGGCTGACACAAGGTCAATTTTTAAGCAGAGTACAGTTGGTTTGGTTTGACTTATGGCATATAAACTATTGTGGGTTATTTAATGCCAAATCCGGTTTATACATATATTTTAGATATATGATTTGTAAACATAAGTCAACAAAGTTAATTAATTCCAAATATTGCAATCATTAACAATTCAATTAAACATCAGTCATTTGTTTGCACACAGTTAAATGATTAAATAGTTCTATTTCTCAAAATTCAATTTAGCATAAGTCATTTGTTTGCACTCAGTTTATATGTCAAACAGTTCTATTTGACACACATGTCCCGATTAGGTGTTACCACTCCAGGCTAGAGTGGACCTGGGAGTGATGGCAATGAATGAGTACTCCACATTCCTCAAACTTTAGCATTACTGGAACCTCATCACCAGATTGTTTAATATCATATCCTGGACTCTCTTTGCGGAGGGTCTTACCTTTCTGCATAGATGCAGTCAGTGTATTCTACAACTCCAGCCGACTGGGCTGAATTGGTTCGGATTCTTGATCTGTTGTCCCAGCATGTTTGAAAAACCAATTTGCCCTTAGCTGAAGGTAAACAAAGAATAAACAGTATCTTACCTCATTCCGTAGACAATTGATCCGTTTCCAAAGAGTCTGATCATTTTGTTTTTCTCGGTGATATCGTGAAGGAAAGAGTTTTTGTCGTTGGCGAAGAATGTGTCTGGAACCCAGATTTTCTCGGCAAAATCTCCCGTCAAGGTGAGATTATCATTTGAGTCGTTTGAGTAGACTAATCGTTCATCCGTCCAATACTGATTGAGATACATTGTTATGGTATAATCCTGAAAGATAGAAAAAGATTAATATGGATTAGTCTGTTTTCTTTTCATAGTTCTTCATTATAATAAACGATAATATCAAGGATTTTTTGTAATCGCTTTTGAGATTTGTTAAGATGTAACGTTTATTTTAGGGCTGGTGTTATTTTTGTCATTTTATTTTTGGCGCAACTCCTGTTTATTGGACCAGAGATTAATTAATTCCAAAAGGAAGGATTTTCTTAGTTCACTGTCTGATGTCATGTGTGCTCTTATATAAATGTACTTCATGCAAATCTGTGGGTGTATCTCTACCGTCTACCAACTAGAACAAAATTGGAGGTGCCCGTGGTGTAATGGTTTTCGTCGTAGGAAATGGACACGGCGATACGAGTTCAAATCCGGGACGAGACTGATTGCATTTCACATAGCACTAATACCCTTGGGAAAGGTATGAAACCAATTATTCTCCCTCCAGCCATGGGTAAATAGTAAGGCAGACTAGGTTCGTCAGCCTTGGTGAGGCAACTAGTCTAGGAGAAGGAAAACTCTAAATTCAAACCAGTTAAACTCCGCTTAAAAATTGACCTTGTGTCATATCCTGCCCGAGCAGAGGGGTGGGGTAAATAGGATTAACTAGAACAAAATTATTTTCATCTTAAATACGCAGGGATAATTTTTGGTTTCTACGAATATTTTTACCCAACCCCTTCACCACGAGAAGGATGCGATGCAAGGTAAAATTTTTTTTGTACTGTACAGAATTCAGAGTTTACCATCCTATTGATCGGGTACGGTGCCAGACTAAAGAGCCCAGGCTGCCTTAGTATTTATCGAGAGAAATGGATATTTATGGGAGAAAGGGATATTTATCTTTTGCCAAAGTCATGTCCATCAAGAACAAGGTTTCGTTATCCTCAGACAATTTCAGGTGCTGAATTATTTTCGGCGTTTTTCTTCGAGGCGACGAAAATTTGAATTACGTCATTAAATAAAGGAAATCTATTGGTTGGATTATGTGTACGACAATTACTCACGTTAGATTGGTTGGTTGGATTTAATGGCACATCAACCTCTATAGGTTATTTAATGCCAGAGCCTTTTTACACATATATATGATTTGTAAACGCATATTTTCAAGTTGGTGATTGTTGGGTTTTATGGCAAATTAACCTCTTAAGGGTCATTGAGTGTCAAATTCTGATATATATATATATATATATATAAATGAATATTAATTGTAAATTAATAGTCCGGAATTAGTGTTTTAAAATAGGTCAAAGCTTTTTGTTTGTATAAACGTGATGGGCGAAGATGTTGGTAACCCAGCCTATATCTTTAATAGGGAGCCAATTGTTTTTAAGTTGTTGATTATGTTTTTCAGAGCAATTTTTTAGAGACATGGTCATTTTAGCTTGGTTCCTTTGTATAATAGCATATCAACCTTCATGGGTTATTTAATGAAAAAGCCATACTTGTAGAAGAACAATAATGATACTATTTAAAGTTTATTTCTTTAATGGCATATCAAACATTGTGGGTTATTTGATGCCAAAGCAATCCTCGTAAAAGAACAGTAGCAGTACGATTTAACACATAACTTGGTGTAGTTTTGGTTGCTTTTATTTATCACATATCAGCCATAGCAGGTTATTTCATACCAAATCCATTTTTATTCATATAAACAGTTCTATTTCAAACAATTCTGTTTAGCGTAAGTACACAGTTTTAAATATCAAAACTAGTTCTGTTTCAAGCTATTCAATTCAGTCAATAAAGTTAAATGGTTCCAAGTATTTTGGCATTAAATAACCGACAATAGTTGATATGCCATAAAACCTAAACAAACCAAACCAAACCAAATCATACACGTGTTATTTACTATTATATATATTAAAGAAAAATGGGAGTAAATCCTACGGTATGTGTATATAAAAGTAAAGTTGGCGATCTTAGTTGAGGGTGACCCGAAGGCTGCATTTCCAATAGCTACCACACTGCGGTATAGGGGAGGGCGCAACTCCATTCCCTGGATTGTTCCACTTTAATCTTGATCCTTACCTTATAATGTTGAATGTTAAGCAAGGCGGCATGAAGTCCCATTTTTTTAGTCTTTGGTATGACTCGACCTGAGATTGAACGCCGGTCTCCTGGACCATTGGCAAACACTCTGCTCATTAGGCCAATGGCCCGATCATGTATACATAAGAATATAAAAAAAAACAAAGAAAATATTCAAGGAATGTTGTGGTGATTCCTTGTGGTGTAGTGGTTAACGTGCTTGACTGCGATATTGTAATAAGCGAGTTCGAACCCCAGTCTGTCTATGATTTCACTTTTGGACAAATGTCTTTGGGGAAGGTATGAAGGTATTTCTCCGAGCAATGGGTTAAATAGTAGCCTTACAGTTCTTCTACAAGGGCAGCTTGGGCATTGAATAACCCACGAAAGCTGATGTGCTATTAAATAAACCAAACTAAAGAAACCAATCAGAGAATGTATTTATTTGTATAAGTAATTTGTCAACGTTCGTCATAATGATTTCTTAATCCATCATCAGGGCAATGCTACAATGCAATATTATAATGATTCATTCATCTTGATGATAGCTTAACAAAAACCGAAACGTTAAACGTTGGTATAACATTTATAGATAGGTGCATCCTCTAAATATTTTGTTTTCTCATAGTACAAGCACACACACACACACACACACACACACACACACACACACACACACACACACATGTATATATATATATATATATATATATAAAGATGATGATTGAAGGTCCAATGAAAGAATAAGGATATATATTTAAAATAAGAAGGTCCACGAAGAGATTTGAATTTTTTAAATTTATTTTGTTCAAGAACAAAGTAAATAAATTCAAAAAATACAAATCTCTTTGAGGACCTTAATATATATATATATATATTATAACAATGTTGGTTGTCATTATCTCACTTAGTGGGTCTGTGACAAACCAAATGTGATATAATCAGGAGAGTGCTCAATATTTGTGATAGAGCTATTAGATAATAATAATAATAATAATAATAATATAATAATTATAAGTAAATGACGTTTTATAAACGACAATCATCTTTTGATATATTTTTGGATTTTTTCGATTTCTTCATTATCTTTCGTTGTCTGCCTGATGATTGTCGTTTATAAAACGTCATGAAACTTGAGGTCGCTGAGAAGCTTCCATGCTATCAAAAATGTATAAAAAAACTAGCTTACATTTACTTATTATTATTATTATTATTGTTGTTGTTATTATTATTATTATTATATAATAGCTCTATCACAAATATTGAACACCCTCCAAATCATATCGCATTTGGTTTGCCACAAACCCACGAAGTGAGATAGTGACAGCTAACTCTTTCGTTCTCAGCCTGATGATTAACGTTTATAGACAGATAAATACGAGTAGATTGAGTTCCCTTGTTCAATGAATGATCCTCGTTGATGACAATCTGAGAAATATGGTTTCGATTCCTGTTATTTTATCAAAAATTGTTCTTTTTTTTTGGTAAACGTATGTAAACTTTCGATGGTTTGGTTTGGTTTGTTGGGTTTTATGGCATATCAACCTTTGTAGGTTATTTAACGCCAAATCCATTTTATGTAAATCTGTTCTATTTAAAACAATTCAGTTTAGTATAAGTACGGTTTAATTGTCAAAAACATTTCTATTTCAAGCTATTCAGTTTACTCAAACAATTCAGTTTAGCATAAGAATGCTGTTAATTCTATTTAACCCATAGATAGGGCCCTATCAGGTGCTACCACTCCGGGACAGAGTGGACCTGGGAGCAATGGCAATGAAGGGGTACTCCGCATCCCCCAAAGCTCCAGCATTGCTGGAACCTCACCATCAGATTGTTTAGTGTCATATCAGGACACTCATTGGGGGGGGGTCTTTCCCCTCTGCAGAGAAGCAGTCGGTGTATTCTACAGCCCCAGCCGACTGGGCAATGTAAACTTTCGAGGGTTATTTAAGGCCGAAGCCGTCTTTGTAGAACAGTAAAGGTTCTATTTTACACATAACGGGGTGGGGTGGGGGGATGACGAGATTTATGCTTTTTCCAAGGGTATTAGTCCGAAAGTGAATATAATAGCGCGATTGGAGTTCGAACTCGCTTACTCCGATGTTGTAGTCCAGCAAGTAAGCTACTACACATCGGGGACTATTAAAACTTGGTGAATCAATAACCGCACATATGTCTTACAAAAATAGATGCAATACAACCCTTAAATGACAAAAAATATAAACTTGAAAGGAAACATAGAAGATATGATTGTCTGAGATTCGATATCGTTTTATGGCATATCAACCTTTGTGGATTATTTAATGCCAAAACCATCCTTCTCGAAGAAGAGCAGTGGTACGCAGTTTCTTCCAGGAAGTGGTCACATCGATACTGCTATATGGGTGCACTACATGGACGCTAACAAAACGGCTAGAGAAGAAGCTAGACGGCAATTACAAAAGAATGCTGCGTGCAATCTTGAACAAGTCCTGGCGGCAACACCCCACAAGACACCAACTGTACGGCCACCTGCCTCCTATCACGAAAACTATTCAAGTTAGACGAACCAGACATGTGGGACACTGCTGGAGAAGCATGGACGAACTCATAAGAGATGTACTCTTATGGACCCCCACACATGGCCGTGCAAAAGCAGGACGACCAGCACGAACATACATTCAGCAGCTATGTGAGGATGCGGGATGTTGTCCTGAAAACCTGCGTAGGGCGATGAACGATAGGGAGGAATGGCGAGAGAGGGTCAGGGATATCGGTGCTACCAGCGCGACATGATGATGATGACTATTTAATCCATAGCTGGGGGGGATAAGGGCGTTCAAACCGTTCCCCAGGAGTATTTGTCCGAAAGTGAACGTAATTGTATGACTGGAGATCGAACTTGCTTACTACGATTCCGCACTCCAATGCTTTAACCATTACACCACGAGGACCAACCACTCGTGTGGCGTTCGTAGCGAACTTTCATAGGTAAATCTATTGATCTTTTCTTTGAAAAGAATGTTTAGTTAACTTTTTAGAGTGATTGTTTGATATGTGATAAGATTAGCGTTTCGTGTTTGCGAGATGATTCAGGTATTATTTGCTATTATGGATCTAATATTGGCGGGAATTTTTCTATTTTTTAAAAATTTTTATTCGTTATTTTTTGGATACGAGGGTTAATGTACATTTGTATTGCACTTGGATCAGATTAGATAAATGATATGTTATCTGATCAGAGTGCAATGCGAATGTACACGAACTAACATATACAAAAAAAAAAAAGAAGAAAAAATGTAAAAGAAAAAGAAAAAGAAAAAAAAGAAAAATCAAAACATTCTCAAGAGTATTAGATATCCAGCAAATAACACTTGTTATTGTGGGGAGCGATGAATTTGTTTTCGAAGAAATATTACATGGAAAACGGAACATATATACCAAAATTTGATAATTATTGGATATTGTTCCAAGGCAGCATTACCTATGATTCCTTGTTGTTGTTGAGAATGGTCAGAGAAGGGTTAAAAGATCTTCCACCCGAAGGAAAAGACTCTAGTCAGTTTTTACACCTCCATAACTTTAATATACAACAATAATATGCATATCAACACCACACAAGGCACCATCTATACGGCCACCTGCCTCCCATCACGAAAACTATCCAAGTTAGACGAACCAGACATGCAGGACACTGCTGGAGAAGCAAGGACGAGCTCATTAGTGATGTACTCCTATGGACCCCCGCATATGGCCAAGCAGAAGCAGGACGACCAACTCGAAAATACATATACCAACTATGTGAGGATACGGGATGTAGCCCTGAAGACCTGCCAGAGGCGATGAACGATCGGAAGAAGTGGCGAGAGAGGGCCAGGGATATTCGTGCTTGCGGCACGACATGATGATGATGATGATATATATATATATATAAATATATTCAGTGGAGGTGCCCGTGGTGTAATGGTTATCGTCGCTGGAAATGGACACGGCGACACGAGTTCAGATCCTAGACGAGACTGATAGCATTGCACATAGTACTAATACCCTTGGGAAAGGTATGAATCCAATTATTCTCCCTCCAGCTATGGGTAAATAGTAGGGCAGACTAGGTTCTTCAGCCTTGGTGAGGCAACTAGTCTAGAAGAAGGAAAAACTCTAAATTCAAACCTGTTAAACTCCGCTTAAAAATTGACCTTGTGTCATATCCTGCCCGAGTGGAGAGGCTGGTAAATATGGGTATATATATATATATATATATATATATATATATATATATATATATATATATATCGACATAATTGTACATATATATATGAGTTGTAGCCGAGGGCGACCCGAAGGCTTCCTTTTCAATAGCTACAATATCGAGTTGTAGAGGAGGCTGCTATTCTTTTTCCCTGGATTGCTCTACTTATCCTTGATCCTTACCTTATAATGCTGACTGTAAAGCAAGGCGGCACCAAGTAACATTTTTGAGACTTTGGTATGACTCGACCTTGGATTGAACTCCGGTCACCCGGCTCAGTGGCAAACACGCTAACTATTGATATATGAATTTTATCTTTCTGTTGGTCCAACAAGAGAAATCTGAGAACTAATTTTTTTTATTTATTGCGGACTTTTTGTCCTCATCTTGGTAGTTTTTGTGTTGTTTTTTCTTTCACTACGTTTCGGCCAAATTTCACCTCTGGCCTTCTTCAGGTGATTTACCGCGACCTCGGATAGGAATTCTGAGTCTTGTAACCGTATCTCCAGTAATTACTGCCTTCCATAGTTGTTGTCTATCGCACCACGTTTTGGACCAAGTAAACCTCTGACCGGCTTGGGTAGGATTTGAAACCGCTATCTTCTGACGTCTCGTCCAGGATTTGAACTCGTCCAGGATTTGAACTCGTCCAGGATTTGAACTCGTGTCGCCGTGTCCATTTCCTACGACGATAACGGGCACCTCCCAAAGACTTTAAAAAGGGTACTGAATACCTTCTTGCTTAACACACAGCATTATAAGGTACGTATCAAGGGTAAAGTGGGATAATCCAGCGGAAGGAGTAACGCCCTCCCCTACACCTCGATGTAGTAGCTATTGAAAAGTCGACCTCGACTACTGTTACTAGCTTTACTTTTTTATACTATACAAGTGTCTCCGAGTTCATAGTGGTCTCCAGGTGACTAATACGGGTTAGGCAGTCTTTGGTGGGGGCTTTTATAATTAAGACTATTTTGATAGTGTTGTGATTCTTTTTAATTACAGAATTTGTCTCAGTGAATGTCCAGTTGACTTTGGCCTCAGCAGATGTTTTATTTGTTGATAAACTCATGTAGAGCTTAGTTATTCATTTGTGGATCTATTCATTTATATATATATATATATATATATATATATATATATATATATATATATATATATATATTTGCTTGTTTGTTTGTTTGGGTGGATTTTTGTAACCATTTCAAAACGATTACAGATCTATGTGTTTTTTTAAATGTTTCAACTGAATATATATATATAAGTTTCAACTGAATATATATATATATATATATATATATATATATATATATATATATATATATATATATATATATATATTCAGTTGAAACACTAAAAAAAACACATACATCTGTAATCGCTCTGAAATGGTTACAAAAATCCCCCACAAACAAACAAACAAACAAACAAAAAACAAGCAAACCGTTAAACGTTGACACATTATCATATTTAAATACATTCTCTTCATGTTTTTATATTTACACTCAACATATATATATATATATATATATATATATATATATATATATATATACAGAGAGATTATCATGTATGGGGGAGGGAAACAGATTTATTCATGTCCTTTTTAAACGCATTAGCTCGAAGTTAAAGGCAAACAGCTTCATCTAAAATTTGAACTCAATTTTCCGAGTCCATTTGAATGATAGTAATCGTTACATCAGTATCATGCCACACACACACACACACACACACACACACACACACACACACACACACACACATACTCATATACATACATAAACCCACATTCACAATTCTAATTAGATCTATCTATCTATCTATCTGTCTATCTGTTTCTGTCTATTCATATCTATCTATCTATCTATCTATCTATCTATCTATCTAAGCTTGTTAATATTTTTATAGATCTCAGTATCTTCTTATGAGTCATACCTCCCACCACGCATCTAAACACACAGGCATGTACTCACATGCACATTGTTATACACACACAAACATGAACAGACTATTCCAAGTAGATCTATCTATCTATCTATCTAAGCTTGTAAATATCTTTTTATATCTATCTCAGTATCTTCTTATGAGTCACACACACACACACACACACACACACACACACACACATATATATATATATATATATATATATATATATATATATGTGTGTGTGTTACAGTCTGTTACAGTCTATCTATTTACCTATCTATCTGTAAAGATGTGTGCTGATATACATAGATAGACTTTAACAAACGTACACGTTATCAGATCGATAAATAGATGATCTTCGTTTATTTTTGGAGACCTAATTCCTCCAAATTTCTTTAAAATATTTGAGATGAAGGTCACCATTGACAAGGTACAAAAATAAATAGAATTAAAAAAAAATACACGGATAAAACTAAAATAAATGAAAAGGCAGCACATACGGAATCTCTGTTATATATGACGCACTTAAATTTCATGGACACCAATATTATTATTATTATTATTACTATTATTTACTCATTAGAGTTTTTCACATCAGCGCTAGCCAATGGTTTTTCACTGGAGTTTGAGTGACAGCAAGTCTCTTCAAGTCTCCAGGACCCTTCTCAGTATTCCGGCCGTTCTCAATAATGTAGTAGTTTGGATGGTCTCCAATCGTCCGCCAAATTCCAAGTCCTCCAATCCTTTTTTTAATCATTTAGTTACTATTCCAAACGCACCAATTACAATAGGTATAATTGTCACCTGCATGTTCCATAGTTTTTTTCAATTCCCTAGCAAGGTCGAGGTACTCATCCTTCTTTTCACATTCTTTCAGTTTTATTCTGTGGTCAGCCGGGACAGCAAAGGCGATAATTTTTAAGTTCTCTTCTTTTTGTTGATTATTATAAGGTCTGGTATTCTGGCCGAGATTTGGTAATCCGTGTGTATGTCAAAGTCCCATAGGAGTTTATGTGTGTTATTTTCTATGACAGCTGCTGGGTTGTGCATATACCATTTGTTTGTATGGTCAAATTTAAATTTCTTGTACATTTTCCTGTGGATCACCTTGTCGACCCAATCGTCTCAAGTCTTATATTCCTTCTGCGCTAATTTGCTGCATTCGCTTATAATGTGATTGATGGTTTCATCTCTGTCACCGCATAGTCTACATTGGCTATAATTGTTTACTCTTTGAGAGTTTTTCACATCAGCGTTAGCTGATGGTCTTTCTCTAGAATTTGAGTGATAGCAAGTCTCCTCAAATCTCCTGGACTCTTCTCAGTATTCTGGATGTTCTCAATAATGCTGTCGTTTGGATGGTCTCCACTCGTCCTCCAACTTCCAAGTCCTCCAGTCCCTTTAACAATCCTTTAGTCACTGTACCAAATGCACTATTCACGATTGGTATAACAGTCACCTTCGTGTTCCATAGCTTTTTTCTATTCCCTAGCAAGGCACAGGTACCTAAACTTCTTTTCACTTTCTTTTAGTTTTATTCTGTGGTCAGCCGGGATAGTAAAATCCACAATTTTGCAAGGTATATTTTTTTATTGGTTAATATAAGACCTGGTCTTCTGGCGGAGATTAGATGATCCATTTGTATGTCAAAGTCGCATAGGTGTTATGTTTGTTATTCTCCAGGACAGCTACTGCGTTGGGAATATACCATTTATTCGTATAGTCAAATTTAAATTTCTTGCACATTTTCCAGTGGTTCACCTTGCCGACCCTATCGTGTCTAGTCTTATACTCCTTCTGTGCTAATTTGCTGCATTCGCTTATTATGTGATTGATGGTTTGATCACTATCACCGCATAGTCTACATTTGCAATTATTGTCTCCAGGACTCTTCTCAGCATTCTGGCCGTTCTCATAGCCTACATTTGCTCTTTTGTTGCATCTTATCTATTCTCGCTTTGATTTGATTGTTTCTCATGGCCTTGCTTTGTATTGCAATGAGGAGAGATTCTGTTTCTCTTACTTCTTGCGAGTTCCTGATGGTGCTCAATTGGAGTCTGAGTAACCACAAGTCAGGTTTTCAGGACTCTTCTAAGTATTCTGGCAGATTTACCATTCGCATAAATGGAAAATTCTAGTTCTACTACAACTCTTTGCTAGTTTTTCACACCAGCATTAGCTTTGGAGTCTGAATGATAGCAAGCGTCCTCAAGATGGGCCAGCTGTGCAGATTTCTGAAGTCTCCAGAACTCTTCCCAGTATTCGGGCCGATCTCAGCAATGGTATAGTTTGGGTGGTCTCGGATCGTGCTCCAATTTCCAACTCTTCTAGCGCCCCTTCTAAACCTTTGGGGACCATTTCAAGGTCACTGAATACAATTGATATCAGTCACCTTTATACTCGACAGATTTTTTAGTTCTCTAGCAAGATCCAGGTATCTGCCTATCTTCTTACTCTCCTTTATTTTTGATCTACGGTTCTTTGGAACGGCAAAAAGTTCTTTTCTTCTTTGATCTTCAGGCCAGAATTGGGTGATCCGTTCGTACATCAAAGTCCCATAATATTCGATGCATCTCATTGTCTATCATAGGTTCTTGTTTGTGCATATACCATTTGTTAGTAAAGCTCAACTTTGGTCATATGCATAATTCCCTGTGGATCATCTTATCCTGCTTTGTCGTACCAAGTTTAGCATTCTTTTTTTTGCCCGTCGTCTGCATTTGTTTATCATGGAATTAAATGTTTAATCTAAAACGTATGCAAACGTATGTAAATATAGTCGACTTCCTCGCTCGGTGTCGTGTGAAAATATAGCCGACTTCCTTGTGCGGTATCGTGTGCAAATATAGCCGCCTTCTTTGCACTGTGTCGTGAGCAAATATAGTCGACTTCCGTAGGCACATTAAATTGCAATATATCTGTAATCCAAAATCAATTGCATAATATATATGTTTAATAGCATATCAACCTTTGTGGGTTATTTAATGCCATAGCCATTCTCCTAGAAGAACAGTAGTGGTACTATTTAACCCATAGCTGGGAGGATAAGGGGGTCCATACCTTTCCCAAGAGTATTTGTCCGAAAGTGAACGTAACTGCGCGATTGGAGTTCGAACTCGCTTACTACGATTCCGCAGTCTATCGCTTTAACCATTACATTATGAGGACCCCCAGTATATAAAAGGTGGTCTTATTTTTCAGACTGCTACCTATTCATAATTTTCATAACAGATTTTTCAATACTATAGAGTTTGGTTATAAATGATACCTAATAATATCTTTTTGGATTGTATAATGTTTCACAAGAAATAATCAAGTCTTGATACAGTTTAATTTTTTAAAAGAAATTTAACTTTTTATCTAAAAAAAAATGATTGTTAGAAGTGTACTAATTTATTGTCATAAATTTAATTGGCTATTTAAAGATTTTAAACATCCTGCATTTTCGCTGGAAAATGCAGAATTGCTAATTGAAAAATGTCTTCTTTTTTTTTTATAAAAAAAGAAGGATTATGTTACTTATTTTCTCTTAGAACTGACATAAAAATATAGCATTTGGACGATGTCTTAGAAATAGGAGAGAACAAAATAAAAGATGTATACAGACTTGATCGCTGTCGTAATACAATGAAAGTGATTTCTTTGAATGAAGTTAGTTTTTTTAAAAACCAAATGCTCCATCGTCTAATGGCAATAAGCGAGAAGAGTTTTGTTTTGGTTACAGCATAAAGTCGGTCGTGTAAAAGAAACAGAAGGGCCGCCATTGGAAAACCAAATATCTAAACGCGAACTGGCAGGAAGATGGTTAATTCACTTCATTTTGCATAGGATTTGATCTCATGGATATGTTCCAGCACGCACGCTGACAAAAACTGTAAAGCTCAAAAAAACTGAAGCGAGCAGAATGCAACTAGCGAACGCTGAGGTAACAAGATTGGCAAGTTTCGAATTTTCTTCATATCGATGGATACAAGGAATATAACCAAGCTCTTCTTGTAGGAAGTGACGGTGTAATGGTTATAGTCGTAGGAAATAGATATGGCGACCCAGTTTCAAATCCGGGACAAGGCTGTCTGCATTTCACATTGTCCTAGTACATTTTGAAAATGTAGGCATTCTGCTAATCTTTCTTTGTTATCAGTAAATAAAAGGGCAGAGTAAGTTTTTTTTCAACCTTGTTATGGTAACCGGTCGAGGAGAAGGAAAACTCCAAATTCAAATCTACTAAACTCCTGCTCGAAAGAGTAAGTAAATATATATCATTGGGTTTTTAAGGAAATATGTAACATAGTCATACATGAATATGTGTAACGTACATATAATGTTCATAAAATGTTCTTATATAACATAGGAATCCCGAAACAAAAAAAACAAAAACACTTACGACTTCTTAGTTAAGGTACGAAACTTTTTATTACCTTTGAGTTTAAAGGTTTTTCCACATAAGGAGAGAGATACCATCTTTCTATACTGACTTTTCCATCTGCTTCAAACCACGTGCGACACCTGCCGCAAGGCCACTGGCCTGGCTTCGGCGAGCCCCGAAAGTCAACCGTCTTCCTCGGACCTAGAACTCAACTACTGATTTTTCTCAAATCTCCCCAAATCCTCCGCGCACGCTTCCGGTGCATGGCGTCATTCACATCCCTTGGTCATACTTTCTATCTGGGATTTTTATTTTGACATCTGTGAACGAAACATCCTCCCCGCACGCGTGTCAACATCTGCGTTCAAGTTTGTACCTAACTAACCGATGCGCTTAGCGAAAGGTTCTCAGCCTAACTAAACCCAAAGGCCAGATATATAAAACGAAATCCCTCGGCCATTATATTACAAATATACGTTCACACATTAAACTTTAATAATGAATTAAAAAAATATCTTATATTTCTGTATTACTGTAAATTAGGTGACCAGTCTAGGAGAAGGAAATATGCGATTACTGAACCGCTGACACAGAGTGGTAGTAGCTTTTACGGTTCTATCTATGGGTCAAATAAATCTGTTTTTAAATATTCTTATTCAAAAGGACCGTGTACACCCCGCCCCCCAAAACAAAAGTAAAAACAAAAAAAAAACTGCCAAAAAACTACTACACAGAAATCTAAATAGGAACGTAAAATTAACGAGCGTTCCAATAATCTTAGGCATAAAATAACCCTAGACGAATTGATATGCCTTTAAAACAATCAATCAACAAAATTAACCAAGCTTCGTAAATAAAGGGCTTTTCCCGTGTTGTAACGGTTAACACAACTAGATAAGCAAATCATTACGAGTGAATTCGAATCTCACTGAATGGCCCATACATTCAACCTTGGTTGCAAAACTATATAAATCACTATTTCTAGCTTTCTGCCATAACTACGCTAATTTAAGAAGTCATTTACCAAGCTTAACTTCGTTTAGCTGAAGGCCAGAAATATGAAGCGCCCAGGTAGAATCGAACTCATTAATAACGGGCCGCTAGTCTAGATCATTACACAACGCGAGATTCACTGGACAACTTGACACGTCCGGAGTTTTGAAGATCATTATTAATGAGTTTGGTTCTCACCGCGTAATTCCATACATTTGATCTTGTACCCTATACTTAAGTTAAGCTTAGTATAATAAAACCCCTCGGCACGATCAGAAGCCTCGTTTTCGTTGAACAAGACACTACGGAAGCACATAATCAGCAAAATGATGCTTTAAACGCGTTTATTTGTCTCGTTGTTTGGGTTTTATGGCATATCAACGTTTGTAGGTTATTTAATGCCAAATTTATTTTATACAAATTAACTGTTTTATTTCAAACAATTCAGTTTAGCATTAGTACACAGTTTAATTGTCAAAAACATTTCTATTTCAAGATATTCAGTTTAGTTAAACAGTTCTAATTAAAACAATTCAGTTTAGTATAAGTATAGTTTTTGTTTATACACAGTTGAATTTCAAAACAATTCTATTTCAAATAATTCTGTTTAGCGTAAGTACAGTTTCAATGCCCAAAACAGTTCTATTACAAACAAATCAATTTAGCATAAGCACGCAGTTTAAATGTCAAAACAGTCCTATTTTAAGTAATTCAATTTTGCATAAGTACACAGTTTAGTTCTATTTGACTCATAAATAGGACCCTATCAGGTGCTACCACTTTGGGCCAGAGTGAACCCGGGAGCGATGGCAATGAAGGGGTACTTCGCATTCCTCAAAGCTCCAGCATTAATGAAACCTTATCGTCAGATTTTTTAGTGTCATATCAGGACACTCGTTGAAGGGGAGGGGAATCTCATCCCTCTGCAGAGTGGCATTTGGTGTATTCTACATTGTAAAGGTCAATTTTTAAGCTAGTTTTCCTTTCGCCTAGACCGGTTATCTAACCAAGACTAAAGGGCACACAATCCACCCAAGTATTTACCCAGGTGGATGTGTCTTTCATAGAGCATTAGAGTGATATGGGAGCAAGCAGGATTTGAACCCGTGCTCCTGGTTCCATTTGCTTCGATGATTACCGTTACGCTTGGGGTACCAACCGTGAAGAAGAAAATGTGAAAAAGCGAATGGATGATTTGTCAACAGAAACTAATGTATAAAAAGTAGAATTGATTTCCTCGTTATACCAATAAGAGCAAATAAAGCGGAGATTTTTTATTTTATTTTATGATCTTCCTATTCGTTTTCTTGATATACAATTACTACCAAGGCCTCAATTTGCTCGAATCTCTACTTCCGATGATCAATTTCCATTTTTCTTCTCATTTGTATTAAAACAACTTGCATATATATATATATATATATATGTTTCAGGCATAAAAAAAGATCTAAAACAAGATAATATCAAGATGACATTTGAAGAAGTCTGACATGTTGAATACTAGCTCACACGAGAACCGAAAGCGTGAAACTATGAGTTGTGAGTTTTTATCCCATTCAATCTTGAAATATTTTGTGATGTTATTCTGCATTTTCTTGCTTTGAGCACTGCAAGGACCTTACGGATTAAAACCACTTTCAATATAATATTCTAACCGTAATCATCATTGCATATATATATATATAATCAACGATGCTTAGCAACTGTCAGTTTCTCGTCGTTGGTTTTATCAGACAAAAGACTCTATACTTTCCTAACTTAAATATATACGTTTAATCAAGGATAATGAGCACTCTCTATTAATTTTGCAAATGACATCATATATATATATATATATATATATATATCATGAAAGCAAATCACGTTATATATATATATATATATATATATATATATATATATATATATATATATAATGTAATTTGGTATAAGCAATTTATACATATATAGGATGTCTCAACATACATGTGACCCATGTCACTGCTTATAACTCAACGATTAATAATGTGATCTTTTTTGTTTCAGATTTGAAAGTAGTATACAATAACAGCTATTAATCCTTGATCACAATGCCTCGGACAAGAGAGGAAAAATATTTCGGGTCACAAATTATTTGGAGATAAAAATCATTTAAAACTGCCTCAAAATAGATGCAACCCATTAATATGATAATAATTTATAATTGAGTCTAGAAACTCACAAAAAAACATTGCTTGTCCTGGAAGCTGATATAACAAGAAATATTGATTTGATGTTTTTAGCTCAAAGATTACCTTTTTTACAGGATGTGTTCCAAATGATCACCATTGCGCTTGTCTCAGTAATAAATCATTATCATATTAATGGGTTGCGTTTATTTTGAGACACCCTGTATATATGAAGTAAGTTAAGTGCAATTTGTGGATTGTGTGTAACATGTCAAATAATGAGTAATGGACTGAGTTCAGCGGGTAGATAATTTCAATATTTTAGGTTTTAAAGCTGCTCTCCTAATAATAGTAAGAAGCACTTTCCATACACTTTTCTTATTTATATGTTGAATATATATATACATATATATATATATATATATATATATATATAATTAGAGAGAGTGAAAATAGGGAGAGAGGTACAAAGAAAGAGAGAGAGGGATAGATCCATGGATAGAGAGAGAGAGAGAGGGATAGATAGATATATATAGAGAGAAAGAGATAGATATATAGGTAGCTGGAAAGGGAGAGAGAGAGAGAGAGAGAGAGAGAGGAAGAAAAAGAAAGACGGGTAGATGGATGGATAGATAGAGGAAGAGAGACGGAGAGAGATAGGAATTGATAGATAGAGAGAAAGAGAGGGAGACAGCTGAGAGAAAATAAGGGTGATGGATAGATAGGGATTGATAGATGAATAGATAGAGAAAAAGAGAGAAAGAGAGAGAGAGAGAGAGAGAGAGAGAGAGAAAGGGAGAAGGATAAACAGAGAAAGAGTGAGAGAGAGGGGGGATAGCTCGATCGATTGATAGATTGAGAGAGAGAGAGAAAAAGAGAGAGAGGGATAGCTCGATCGATAGATAGAGGGAGAAAGAGAGAGAAAGAGAGATAATAAAAAAGTTATATATATATATATATATATATAGATTTACGCATTACAGCTGACTACAATAGACAAGGTTACCTTCCCCCATCATGATAGCGGCGGCGGTGGTAGAACCGGGGCAGAAGCCGAGTGAGGGTAGGGCGAGTCGATGGGGTGGGGCTGGCTCTTTTCCTTTTCTTAATGCACTTTTAAATGTACTCGGAAGCTTCTGCTGCCGATGGCGGCCTTGACGACCTACCATGCACGTAGCCAAAAAGGCGATTTTTCTAATCATGGGTCTCGGGAAGAGTTTTTTTTGGGAAGAAACCTTATTCCTTCCCTTTGCCAACTTCTACTTCCATTCAGTTGCATTATGGGAACGACATCCCTCATTTTCGTACATAACCGCCTATCAGTCGACCTCGGGTATAGGAGTATAGATTATGAACAATTGGCTTTTGTTAGCCGACATTGCTAAAAATGCACATAGACACATTCAATCACGTGATGCATGTATCAATTTCCATATATACTCGTCTATAAGTCGATCTATCGTATAAGTGTATAGATGTTGTGTAATTAATTTCTATAAGTCGCCATTGTTTAAAATGCATATTAACACATTCATGTAATTTTCTGATGCATATAGTATATAAACTTCCGTATATACTGGTATATAAGTCGATTTATTGTATAGGGGTATAGATTATGTACAACCGGCTATTATTGTAAGCCACCATTGCTCAAAATGTCCATAAACATATTCGTAGAGGTGCCCGTGGTGTAATGGTTATCGTCGTAGGAAATGGACACGACGACATAAGTTCAAATCCTGGACGAGGCTGATTGCATTTCACATAGCACTAATACCCTTGGGAATGGTATGAATCCAATGATTCTCCCTCCAGCTATGGGTAAATAGTGGGACAGACTGGGTTTTTCAGTCTTGGTGAGGCAACTAGTCTAGGAGAAGGAATACTCTGAATTCAAACCTGTTAAACTCCGCTTAAGAATTGACCTTGTGTCATATCCTGCCCGAGTGGATGGGTTGGTAAATATGATAACCATATTCATGTAATTTTCTGATGTATATAGTATATAAACTTCCGTATATACTGGTGTATAAGTCGATTTCTTGTATAGGGGTATAAATTATGTACAAACCGGCTATTGTTTCCACCATTGCTCAAAATATCCATAAATACATTCATGTAATCTTCCGATGTATGTAGTATATAAACTTCCGTATATACTGGTGTATAAGTCGATTTCTTGTATAGGGGTATAAATTATGTACAAACCGGCTATTGTTTCCACCATTGCTCAAAATATCCATAAACACATTCATGTAATCTTCCGATGTATGTAGTATATAAACTTCCGTATATGTTCGTCTACAAGTCGATTTCGTGTAAAAGTATAAAGATTATTAATACTTGGCTTTTGTTAGCCGCCATTTCTCAAAATGCGCATATATACTTTCATATTAATTTCCTGATATATACAAAAGAATTACCGTATATAGTTAGTCGTCTACGAGTCGACAACGTATAAAGATTATGTACAACTAGCTTTTGTTAGCCGCTATTGCGTAAAATGCACTTAAATACACTTAATTACCTGATGCATATATCAATTTCCCTACATACCAGATGTATAGATGAATAGATTATGTATAAATGGCTTTTGCCTACCTCCGTTGCGGAAAATGTACATAAAAACATTCATTTAATTACTTGGTGTATATAGTTTATAAATTTCCGTATATACTCGTCTATAAGTCGATTTTGTTAAAAGGTGAAAAGAGTATTGATACTTGACTTTTACAAGTTCCATTGCTTAAAATGCATATCAACAAATTTATTTAATTATCTGATGTATTACCGGACATTGGCCTGGCGGTTAGAGTGTTCGCCAAAGGCCCGGGAGACTTGGGTTCGATCCCAGGACGAGTCATACCAAAGACTCAAAAAATGGTACTTGATGCCTCCTTGCTTAACACTCAGCATTACAAGGTACGGATCAAGGGTAAAATGGAGCAACGCAGGGAAGAGTGTGGCGCCCTCCCCTACACATTGGTGTAGTAAGCTATCGAAAAGGGAGCCTTCGGGTTACCCTCGATTATGGTCGCCAACTATATCTGATGTATAAATATAAATTTCCGCATATACTAATCTATAAGTCGTTTGAAAATTTGAAAATTTTTACATTTCGCCCTTAGACGTTGATATGTCAGGATGCTTTAATGGGGCCTCGTGTCAGTGAGTGGGGTCGATGTGCAAATAAAACCGTCGAGAAGAAGGCCCCGAAACGGTGCACATTCTCTCCTGATGACCCCAAAACAAGCATGGAGTTAAAACTGCTCGGTGGAAATAAGAATGGCTAAAGGAGCGTTTTCTACCCGCTCACTTTTTGGTGAGTTTCTGTTACTTGGTAAGTAACTTCCTTCTTCTAAGTCGACCTCTTGTATTGGTGTAAAGATTATGTATAATTGGCTTTTGTTACCTGCTATTGCTTAAAATTGGTCATCAACACATTGATATAATTATTGATGCATGTAGTGTATAAATTTCCGTACATACTCGTCTATAAGTCAATTTCCTGTATAGATATTTAGACCATGTATACTTTGCTTTTTCTAAAAGTATACGCATAAACATAGACAGTAACTGTTATTTTATTACTTGATGCGCATAGAATAGTGTAGGATAAAATTATCGTACATATTCGTCTATTAGTCGATCTGATATATAGGTGTGCAAATCATACACACTGGACTATTTTTACCCGTCATTATAATGTGTACTAAACAAGTCAAACAGATCATTGTCTATGATTTCGATTCCATTAGGCTCCACACACGGTTGATTATATATATATATATATATATATATATTGTCATCCACAGACAGACTGTTTCGTTGTATCACAACTCTTGTTATATAATTGCGGAATGATTTTTCATTAATTATATTTTATCATTCGGTTTGGTTAGGCTTTGAACTATTCGGCTCTTAGTGCAGGTGTTCACGCTCGTGCGCAGAGGATATGGCAATCACAAATGTCATAATAAAAAGATAGGAAATGAAACTGGGGTGTGAATGACGTCATGACAGGAAGCGATTGGCTGGGAATTTTGGTGATTTTTGAAAAAGACGTTAGTTGAGATTTGACTCTAGGCGAGGCGAGCTGAGATTCGAACCTGGACGAGGGCAGTCCAGCCGGGGGCTACGGGATATGCCGTGCGTTTGTTGCGTCGGATGGAACAGTCAGCATAGTAAAAATTGTGTCTGTCTTTCGTCGTGTCGAAAAACTAAACTCAAGAAGTTGATAAACGTTTCGTACCTGAACTAAAGAAAGTGGTCAGTGTTTCATTATTCCGCGTGCATATTTTACATATATTTCTATTTTGGATATGCTACACACTTACATTTTATACCTTAGCGGATATATATGTGTGTGAGTGTATATGTATATATATGTATATTAACCAAATAAAAGCTAATTATATATATATATATATATATATATATATTAGGATTAATTTGGTTTCTTTGTTTAATGGTATTTCAACCTTTGTAGGTTATTTGATGCCAAAGCCATCCTTCCCGAGCAGTAGCAATATTTTTTAACCCATAGATAGATAGATAAGGCAGTTCATGCCTTTCCTGAGGGTATATTGTCCGAAAGTGAACATAATAGCACGAGGTGAGTTCGAATTCGCTTATTACGATCCCGCAGTCCATCATTTTAACCATTACATCACGAAGACACCCTATATATATATATATATATATATATCCAAAGCCATTCACGCAATCAGAACGTGATACAAAGTCATTTACTGCGGAGTTTAATAGATTTCAATTCAGAGTTTTCCTTCTTCTTGACTGGTTACCATATCAAATTTAAAGAGCCAAGTCTGTCCTACTATTTACCCATATTTGGAGCGAGAATAATTAAATTGAAACCTTTTCCAAGGGTGTTACTGTTGTGCGAAAAGCCTCGCCCAGGATTTGCACTCAGCTCGCCGCGTCCATTTCCTACGACGATTACAATTACGCCACGCGCTACCCGCTTCTCTCTCTCTCTCTCTCTCTATATATATATATATATATATATATATATATCAATCTCTCCGCACGAGCAGGATGTGACACAATGTTAACAGGTTTGAATTCCGAGTTTTCCTTCTCCTAGCCTGGTTGAAAAACCCAGTCTGCCCAACAATATACCCAAAAAGAAGGAGAATGATTGGATTCAAAACTTCCCACGGGTATTAGTACTACGTGAAATGGAATCAGCCTCCAACAGGATTTGACTCGTGTCACCGTGTCCATTTCATACGACGATAACCATTATAACACATACATACACATGTATGTGCGTGTATATATATGTGTATACATACATACATACATATATATATATATATATATATATAATTTTTTTTTGCACAAACAACCAGTTTAGAAAATAAGCGTTTCTGCTTCAACTACGACGAACGTTGTCTCGA
Organism: Sepioteuthis lessoniana; assembly: GCA_963585895.1. NCBI lineage: Eukaryota > Metazoa > Mollusca > Cephalopoda > Myopsida > Loliginidae > Sepioteuthis > Sepioteuthis lessoniana. The sequence goes on along the minus strand of CAUZXS010005405.1, from coordinate 45,827 downwards.
CTTTCCAGTGTCTTGAGTTTTAATCACATAAGTTGATTCAAATCTAACATGATTCACTTAACGCCTCATGTACGCTGACTTTTCAAATGTCTCACACGTTGATTTTCTCGTTCACGTTCACTGTCTTGACGTCACCATCACTTTAGTTTATTCAAATCTTGCTTCACTGGATTAACGCTTCATTGCTGGACTTATGTATACCGACTGGAAGTTGTGAATGCAACAGTGAGTTATGCAACGAGTCTGCGTTTTCATTTGGCTTAGAGAAAATCTGACAGAAAATCAATAAAGTCTGAAGGAATGGTAAAATTATTGAGAACAACTGTTGTTGTTTTCAGTGACTAACTTTGGTACAAGGCCAGAAGCATGAGGCACCTGATGGAATTGAACTTAGGGACAATGGTCTGTTAGACTGTCTCAGAAGCCATTACGCTACATATGATACTTACAGATTTACAAATTTTGGCTTACTGTGCCATTCAGGCCATAGATAGGTTACCCATCTACGTTGTGAACAGGCTTATCGTTACTTACCTTCACTTATCTGATCGGAACAGAGGCTCTGTTTTTATATGTAAGATGGTAGTGTTTTTTGATTGGAAGTGAGTAGGAAGGTTCACCTTTTGCTCATATACCACCAATATTCGCCTTGTAGGTCTAGTTTGTTTGTTTTAACCGCATATTAACCGTCGTGGGTAACTTGGTGCCAAATCCGTACTTGTTGAAGAACCGTAGTGGTACAATTTAACCCACAGCTTGGGAGACAATGGGGTTTATACCTTTCCCAAAGGCAGTAGTCCGAAAATGAGCGTAATAACGCGACCGGGGTTCGAATCCTTTTACTTCGAGGTCGCAGTCAATCACTCTAGTCATTACATCAGGGGTTCTCTTCGCTCGCTTCAAGGGATAATGTAATGCAATAGGGGGGCATTGTTAATGTTATGAAATAGGGAGCATTGCTACTGTCATGAAATAGGAGGCATTGCTAAGTAAGTAAAAACTAAAGTTGGCGACTGTAGTCGAGGGTGACCCGAAGGCTTCCTTTTCAATAGCTACAACACCGAAATGTAGGGGAGGGCACTACTCCTTTCCTTCGATTGCTCTACTTTACCCTTGATCCGTACCTTATAATGCTGAGTGTCAAGGAAAGAAGCATCAAGTACCATTTTTTGAGTCTTTGGTATGATTTGACCTGGGATTGAATCCCGGTTTCTAACCATTATGCCAATGTGGAAATGTCATGAAACGGAGGGGGGATTACTAATGACATGAAATGTGGGGGCGTTGCTAATCTCATGAAATAGGGGGCATTGCTTTTACCGTAAAGCTCTTGTTCATTGCTAGCAAAAGAGATTGTAGCAGAAAATGCGCCCTATCTCTATCCAGAGGAGTTAATCTATTCAAGTTGATTGATTTTAACATACCGGATATTTTTTTAACCCAGAAGTTAGGCAATCGCATTTAATCTACATTCATATTTTATATTTTTTCTGTATTTGTTTCTCAAGTTTTTTTGCATACAGTTCAATCGAATCCGAATAATTTTTAATCTATTCGACCCTTAGATGGAATCCTAACAGGTAATACCACTCCGGGTCAGGATCGACCTGGGGGTAATGGCAATGAATTGATATTCCATACTTCCAGATCCCCAAAACAAAATCTCATCTTCTCACGTAATTTAGTGATATACCGAGAAGATGCTTTTTGTTAGGGGAGGTTACCCGTCTGCTAGCGATACAGTTGGTGCATTCTATGCCCCTGCCAAAAGGGAGATATACAGCTTCGGGTATATATTGTAGTTTTTGGTGAAAATAAATAAGAGGCAATAGTTTCGGAGCATTGCTCGTAATATTGCCTTGATTTAAGGCAGATGGTTGAAGAAAGTTGTGAAAAAGCCTAAAAACGTTAAGAATACAATCAAAGGAGAAGGTGAAAAGATAATGAACAAATAAAACAAATAAAAGAAAAAATAATAAAAAAAAGGAACGAAAAACGAAGGGTGTAATTTTCTAGATTTGATTTGAAGGGGAAAACAAGCGAGAAACTTGCGCGTATTGCGATGAATTAAGGCGGGCTTTTTTTTTTAAATTCTTATTCTTTTGGACGCCATCTTTGTTGGCTACCTTATTTTCTTGAAATTCTAGCTGAGTAACATTTAATCATACAAGCAGCGTAAAAGATAAGCACCTAGGAGATGCCAAATTATTATTCATAGAGTTTTAACACCACTTGTATCTGTTGGCTTTTATTAGAGATTAAGTGACAACAAGACAACAGCTTGGCGTTGATTTTAACAAAGTTATCAATGAGTAGAATTCTTTCCCGACCCTAAATTTTGTTTCTTTTTACAGAGAGGGGTTTCTCGTCAGTAGTATCTGATAGCTTTTACTTGAATTTAAGTAACAACAATTCTCGTCTGTTTCTAGATCGGCCGGTCGGTGGGGGTTAGGTTACGCTGGCTATATCTCCTGCAGATAAAAAAAAGGGTGCTCTGGGTATGACACTAAATTGCATCAGATGGTGAAGCTCTTGTTCTAGACATCTGAGATATGTGGAGTATTCTTTCTTTAACATTACTCCCAGGTCCACTCTGACTCGGAGTGGTAGAAGCTGTTAGCATCCCATCTCTGTGAAATATATTAGCTTAAAATTATTTGTTTCGATACAAACTTTCGATGCCATATAAATATAGATTATTTGCTCGAAACTAGAATTGTTTATGTGGGTTAGGTTTTATGGTATAACAACCGTTGGAGGTTATTTAATGCCAAATCCACTTCATACAAACATATTACATATATATGATTTAGTTGGGTTGGGTTTTATAGCATATCAACTATTGAAGGTTATTTAATGCCAAATCCTTTTTATACATATATATCAAATATATACGATTTGGTTTGATTGGATTTTATGGCATATTAACCATTGCAGGTTATTTAATGCGAAACCCTCTAAATACATATATATTAGATATATATGATTTGGTTGGGTTGGATTTTATGGCATATCAACTATTATAGGTTATTTAATGACAAATCCACTTTATACATATATATTAGATATATATGATTTGGTTGGGTTGGGTTTTACGGCATATCAACCATTGTAGGTTATTTAATGCCAAATCCACTTTATACATATATATCAAATATATGATTTGGTTTGGTTGGATTTTATGGCATATCTACAATTATAGGTTATTTAATGCGAAATCCTCTTAATACATATATAGTAGATATATATGATTTGGTTTGGTTGGGTTTTATGGGATATCGACCATTGTAGGTTATTTAATGCCTAATCCTCTTTATACATGTATATTAAATTTTTATAAACACATTTTTAAACGAGTCTGAGCTCATTTTTTGCTCACAATTAAATGTTTTCAAGTATTGCTACCTACGACTAACAATTCAATTAAACATCAGTCATTTGCTTACATACAGTTAAATGATCAAACAGTTCTTTTTTCAACCATTCAGTTTAGCGTATTTAAATGATTCCAAGTATTGCTATATATCACTAAAAATTCATTTAAACACCAATCATTTGTTTACACTCAATTTAAATGTCAAAGTAGACAGTTTGAATGTCTAACAGTTCTATTTGACACATAGATAGGACTCTATGAGGTGCTACCACTCCGGGCCAGAGTGGGTCTGAGCGCGATGGCAATGAAAGGGTACTCCACATTCTGCAAAGCTCCAGCATTACTGGAGACTTATCATCAGATTGTTTAGTGTCATATCAGGACACTCGTTGGGGGAGTTTTACCCCTCTGCAGAGGGGCATTCAATGTATTCTTCAGCCACTCCCCAGCTGACTGGGCCATAAAAAAAAATCAAAACCGAACCAATCAAATATTTACAAACGAATAAAATTCGTTATAAGGACTTGATATGCCTTTCAGTCGCGCTATTACGTTCACTTTTGGGCAAATACTCTTGGGAAAGGTATGAACCCTCTTTATCCTCCCAGCTACGGGTTAAATAGTACCACTACTGTTCTTCTAGTTGAATGGCTTTGGCATTAAATAAGCAACAAAGGTTGATATGCCATTAAACAAAGAAACCAAACCTTGATATGCCTTTAAAATTAAACAAAACCAGACTACCAATTCTGGAGACAATAGTGTAGAGGATAAAATCTTTTTTTAAGTGCCTCAAGTTGGACCTGAAGTCAACCTGGTGATTCTGAGTTTAATTCTGGGGTCTAGGTCCAGCGGAAAGAAAAAATGATATTCCGAAGGCGAAATTAAGAGGAGAAAATTGTCTGACGTGAGTCATCCTAAAATATTGATAGCGGAATGGAAATATATTTTTTTCCCGGGGATTACTCAAGATCCGCGCTTAGCGTAACAGCTGTTGTTGTAGGCAACGGAATCATTGACTTGAGCTCGAAGCCTAGTCGAGGCTGTTTCACTTCGCGCAAATATTCTGTTGACAGGTTTCATAATTATTTTCGACTGTGATAGCGTTGACATCTTGACCTTTTTGCTTACCGCAACATTAGCTCTATTGTATATTAAACCATCCGTCAAAAAAAGATTACTAATTTTTTTCTCAAAGAAAAAAACAAAACAAAACAACCCCCCCCCAAAAAAAAACAAAACAAAAAACACACCATTACGAGGTGTTAGTATTTTATTTATTCATTTATTTATTTATTTCATCATACAACGTGTGAAAGCACGTGCGATACCCTGTCCTTATCAGCCGCCAACCAGGGGTGATAACACAGTTTCGGTAGCTCAAGGCGGTACGGCCACTCCTGGCGCTACCAAGCAGCTTTTGCCACCGGACAGGGTATTAAGAGAATTATATATGTATATATATATATATATATATATATATGCCAGATCAATTAAGAGCAGAGACTACATTGGACGTTAATCTTCGTTTTCAGTGTGCAGTTTGTGATTTAAAAAAAACGCGTTTACTTTCGGCGGTTGATGTTATTACGCGTTTACAGTAACCGTTTCTTACGTAATCACACGGGAAAGGTGGTTCCGCGTGTATTTCCTTCATGCTGAAAACTTCTCGCTTTCGACCAAATCCAACTTGATGCATATTGCGCCGCGGCCTGAAGATGATTTGAGGCAACTTTCAACTATATTATCGTTTCGACTTGGAACAAGGCTGTAAGTTTGGAGCACCGAACTCACTAATAATCAAGTGATTTGAGTGATTAGTTTGTAAGTAGCTACACCATGTCAACGAATCATTGCTTCGATTTGGCACGAGAACCCTAGTTCACCTTGTGAGAACCGAATTCACTATTCGTTAATAAGTGTTTTGGGAGACTCTCTTGCTAAGCAATTGATAACGAAGATGTTTATTTGATCATTGCTTCAATTTCTTACTAGGCTGAGACAAGGGCACTCTGTGAGAATCAAATTTACTCATCATTATCATCATCATCAAGAGGGACTGATTACACGGATTTCCCTTTCTCTCTCTCCAGCCGCCCCTATCAACCATCGCTCCCGGCTGGTCTTCTAAACTACATCCTATGTCCACACAGAGCTGATGTAAATAAGTTCTTGCTGGTCGGCCAACACTGGCATGTAGGAGAACGTCCCTCATGAGTTCGTTCTTGCTTCTCCGGCAGTGTTTCGCATGCCTTGTTCATCTTAATTGTGAAATGTTGCATTGTGAGTTGTAGCATTTCCTGGTAGCTGGGCTGTGACATACAGCAGCCGGCCGCACACGAATCGGGTCGGGTGTGTCTTGGTTCCGGTGGCTGTCGGTCGAGGCCGTCTGACATGGTTTCCGTGAAGCTGGCTGTTATGTTACACGTGGTAAGACCAGTGCTCCTCGAACCTCAGGGGACCGTCCCCCAGGCTCTAACCCGCCTCGGAAGGACTAGATTTATCACCTGGCGCCTTGACCCACCTTAAAAAGGCCTTGTGCTACACTCTCCCGTTTGGTGGTGCGCCGAATAAATGCCTGTTCGTCTTACTTGGATGGTTTTTGAGACAGGCGTACAGCTGTTGTTTCGTGGGGTGTTGCTTCCAGGATTTGTTCAAAATAGCTTGCAGCATGATTGTTTAGTTTACATGAAGCTTTTTCTTTATGCGTTTTGTTAGCGTCCAAGTGGTGCATCCATACATTAGTATTAACACACTCACAGCTTGGACTGTTTTGTTTTATCGGACTACAAAGCAAGAATTGACTTGGGAGACTAATTTGTTAACATTTACGCTATGACGAGGTATTTTTTTACGAATCATAACTTCGATTTTGCACAAGACCCTAAGTTTGAGGTACCTAGCAAGAATCGAACTCGATACTTTGTACTAAGTGAATGGAAAGCTGAGATTGCTCGATATTGCGTCAAAACGAGGAGCCTCATGTAAATTAATAAGCTCGTCTTTGCAAACCAGCATTTATATTCTCATTTTTTTCCCGCCAATTCTGTCTTCTAATTAGGAATTACTTATTGTGACATACGCTTCTAATTTCTATCTTCAGTCAGATGCTATTGATTACATTCACTCAATAACTTGCACATTTCTTTCGGCTGTTCGTTTTGATTCGTGTATTTTATAGCGTTTATTTCTGTGCAATAATGGAAACTTAGGGCGCTTTCTGCAGAACTGGTGACGACTGTCTGAATCTTTATCTTTTATTCTTCACCTTTTTCCATCGTGTGTTCATCTTATACTGACTCTACATCTTCTTCTTCTTCTTCTTCTTCTTCTTCTTCTTCTTCTTCTTCTTCTTCTTCTTTCAACTCCACATATTCTTCTTGTTTTAGTTGTTGCTGTTATTGTTGTTGTTCTTATAATTATAATTATTATTTATTCGTTCGTTTGTTCTTCTTCTTCTACTTGTTTCACCTCTTTTTCTTCTTGGTCGTTCTACTCACCTTCGTCTTCTTTATCTTCTTCTTTATTCGTTCGTTCGTTGTTGTTGTTGTTCTTCTTCTTGTTCTTCCTCTTCTTTTTCTTCTTCTTTCACCTCTACATATTCTTCTAGTTTCTGTTGTTATTGCTGCTGCTATTGTTATTGTTGTTGTTGTTATTTCTCTTTATTCGTTCGTTCCTTGTTGTTGTTGTTGTTGTGCTGCTGCTTCTGAAGTTGTTGTTCTTCCTATTATTCGTTCGTTCGTTCTTCTTCTTCTTCTTCTTCTTCTTCTTCTTCTTCTTCTTCTTCTTCTTCTTCTTCTTCTTCTTTTATTCGTTCGTTCGTTGTTGTTGTTGTTATTGTTCTTCTTTTTTTTTTTTTAAATTCGTATCCTATTCGTCTTCTACATGGAAGAATCCCCTTTCATACTACCATCCAAGAAACACAGAAGGAGGTAGGATCAATATAAATTGTTGCCAAAAGTCTTTCAACAAAGAAACGAATGCTCACCTAAAACTCATTTATATCAAGTGTCGACAGTCGCGGAAATAAAATAATTAATAATACTAATTATCAATTCACACATTAAACAGTTTTAATAACGCTAATTGAATAGATAAATGTTATCAATCAAATAATGAAAGATTAATCAGAAAAAAAATGAGGAAAATATTTATATATCGCATACTTTTACATATATCTGTGTATATCATATAATAGATATCTATCAGTGAAACTTTCTGATATCATTTTTATCATACCGGCGTGCCGACAGGAGACATTGTTTTGACTCTCGCTCGCTATCTGTTCTTATCCTTGTAAATCCTCTAAACGGTACCTAGTGGCCACAAACAGCTAATGAACACATCACGGAAAATCACTGCCGACTAGTTAATCCATCTGCAATTAGTACAAATATTATAACAGAAAAGGAAGCTGATGAGTGTAAGTCCTTGCTGATTGGCCAGCACTGGTGTGTCCATGTGTAGTAGTCCACAGGAGAATGTCGCTTAAGAGTTCGCCTTTACTTCAGCGGCAGTGCTCGGCATGTCTTTCTGGTCTTACTTGGATGCTTTATGAGATGGGAGACAAGTGGTAATACAACTTCTGCTCGCAGTATTTATTCAAAACTACGTATTATTTTTTCATTGCTAACATCAAGAAGTTATTTAGAGTATGGCTACAGACAGATCATATTTCCATCTTTTCTTCTTTCTGAATTAGTCACTTTCTTTTTATAATATACATCTATATAATCATGATTAAATTTTAACTTTAAAAGCTTTTTTTGATCCGTAATCATCTTTATAATGTTCAATGCAGCGCAATATCACAATTATAAAAACAGATAAAATATACTAAAATCTCACGACTCAGAGTTTCAAGTGGTCGATCCTCAGGTGGGCTAGTGTTCAACACGTCTTATTGTTAGATTCAAAGGAAACATTTATCCGGGGGGGGTCCTCATGGTGTAATGGTAAAAGTGATGGACTGCGGAATCGTAGTAGTAAACATTTATGCATTCTTTTTCATACTCTTTTTGGGGTTACGTAACTATATGTTGTTGACATATCTAATCACGTGGCTTTATCAGGCACTAAATCGCAAAACAAATGCTGTCATGAAAGTAGATATTTACTTTGAAATTCTCAATTATGAACTGTCAATTCAATGATGTTAATCCGAATTATATAACGAGATGAAAGCATCAAATGAGTTGGAAAGTCGAGACAAACATTCTAGAAAGTTTAAATGACAAAGCAAAGGAATCCTGACTCAGGATCGCTTAAATCAAGTTACAATATCGACGTAAAATTTACGCTTTTATTGACACAAGCGATTAATTATATTAAGCCTGAAACACATTCTGAAGAGATACGATCAATAAAAGATGCCATATTTAGAGCTTTACATAGAATTCAACGAAATATGAGTTGATTTAGCTTGAGTTTCTTCGTTTAATGGCGTATCAACCTTCCTTAGTTATCTAATCCCCAAACCATCCTTGTAGATGGTTTGGTTTGGTGTGTTTTAATGCTATATCAACCATTGTAGGTTATCTAATGCCAAATCGTCTTTATATATATACATAATTGGGTTTGGTTGGGTTTTATGGCATATCAACCCTTGAGGGTTATTTAATACCAAATCCTCTTCACACACACACACACACACACACACACACACACACACACACACACACACACACACACACACACACACACACACATATATATATATATATGTATGATCTTGTTGATAATATTCTTGAACGAGCCTGAACTGTCTTTTGCACATAGTCAAATGGTTTCAAGTATTGCTATATAACAGTCACAATTTAACATCAGTCATTTGTTTGCACACATAGTTTGTTCTATTTGATCCACAGATAGGACCCTAACAAGTGCTACCACTCCGTGTCAGAGTGGACTCGGGAATGATAGTAATAAGGTGTGGTATTCCGCTTTTCCCAAAGCTCCCAGGTCAGAGCCTCGCCAAAAGATGGTTTAATGAAGTATCCAGGACACTCATTGGTGGGTGGTCATACCCCGCTGCAGAGATGCAGTCGCTGTATTCTACCCCACCAGTCTTGTAGAAGAACAGTCGTGATACTATATAACCCTTAGCTGGTGTGGGGATTAGAGAGCTTATACCTTTCCCGAGGGTTCTATTCAGAAAGTGAACGTAATAGCGCGACTAGGATTTGAACTCGCTTTCCTACGAAGTAGTAGTCCAGCACATTAGCCAAAACCCCATGGAGACTTCCCCTATACGTTTAAAATCCAAAATCCTTTTGATACTACTAATTAGATTTATCAAATAAAAAATTTTCACTACTGTGATGAATATGATAGAAAAAAGGATTTAAAACTTATATATATATATATATATATATATATATATATATAGAGAGAGAGAGAGAGATGGGAGTGATATAAATGAATTATTTAAAATTTCTTGAAGTACTTATTTGTTAAGTCAAGCGGCAAATGGGTGCAAAGGAAGGAAGTCAGGAAGGAAGGGAAAAAAAGCGTTCGTTTCAATGATAAGACAAATCGTGAGAAGCTATTCTAAAGTTTAAAATTTAATTGTATTCATTTGGATATATTCTTTTCCCTGAGAATTTCAGGAGGAAAAGAAAATAGCACAGCCAGAGAGAGAGAGAGAGAGAGAGAGAGAGAGAGAGAGAGAGAGAGAGAGAGAGAGAGAGACGCGCATACATTGCAACGTACAAAGAGAAATCTTGATCACTCCCTCTCTCTCTCTCTCTCCCTATATATATATATATATATACTGTCATTCTACCAACATCGATGTATACTCAGTATACATGTTACATGTGTATGTGTACATTTCTGTTGGATGGTGGGAATTGTAATCACTCTTTCTGTCTGTCTGTCTTTAATTATATATATATATATATATATATATATATATATATATATATATATATATATATATATTTATCTATGAATACAATCAGTCTTGAGCGATCTTTTTTTTTCTAGTTTTATAATCAAATATTGTTCTGAATTCTTTTGCACACCTTATTTTACTGATTTTCACCATATTTAGCGGTAATATATATATATATATATATATATATATATATATATATATATATATATATATATATAGGGTGAAGAAGTAAAATATGGAATAATTCAAATATATTTTTTTCTGAATAGACCAATTTTTGAAAAAAAAATAACAAAAAAAAAAAAAAAAAATTGGCGACAAATCTAAATTTTTATGAGAAGCTCTATTATTCAAGCACTTTTTCATTAAAATTCAGCCCAACATGAGTGAGCAAGAAAAGAAACGACAAAGAATTTATAATTTGTCTTACGCCGAAACCAAGCAACCCCGCAAAAAAAATTTACAAAGTAATTGGAGTTTCTTTACAGCCTCCATCAAGCCCAGACCTTAACCCCTTTGATTACGCTACATGGGGCGTTCTAGAAAACAAAACAAACGCAATTTCCCATCCAAAAATTGGTTCGTTTAAGACTGCTATTGAGGAGGAATGAATGAAATGTCTGAAGAACTTATGTTGAAAGTATGCAAATCGTTTTGAAGGTGGGTTGATGCAATAATAGAAAAAATGGCGGCCCCTCTGAGTAAATTTACTGTTTTGTGTCAATCTTCATATTATGTTGTTTATTTTCTAAGATTAAAATCAATCTTGTTTATTATCATATTAAATATCTAATATTTAATATATTAAAAGGATTTGGCATTAAATAACCTCCCATGGTTTATAAAGAGAATGAATAAAAAGCTAAACTCTAAATTCGATAAATCGGGCCCACAAGAGAATCTTCAGCCTGAATATACATCATTTGCCTATATATATCACCATCATCATTTGCATGAAGATATATATATATATATATATATATATATATATATATATATATATATATCATCATTTGCCTATATATGTCAACATCATCATTTGCCTACATATATATCAGCATCATCATTTGCCTATATATATATCAACATCATAATTTGCCCATACATATCAACATCATCATTTACCTATATATATCAACATCATCATTTGCCTATATATATATATAGCAACATCCTCATTTGCATATATATATCAGCATCATTATTTGCCTATATATATATATATATAAACATCATCATTTGCCCATATATATCAACATCATTTGCCTATATATATATGTATATATATATATATATATCAACATCATCATTTGCTTATATATATATATATATATATATATCAACATCATCATTTGACTATATATATCAACATAATCAAGTCGCGCTGATAGCACGGATTTCCCTGAATCTCCCACTCTTCATCTGCCTCTACCATCCATCACTCCCAGTATGTCTTCGAAACTGTTTTGCCAACACAGAGCTGATGTCATGGTGTCTATTCGAATCATCGATTCGATTTGGCACAAGAACCTTTGTTCACCTTGTAAGAACCGAATTCACTATTCAGGAATAAATGATTTGAGAGACTTTCTTGCATAGCAATTGACAACGAGTGTAATTATAAGATTCATTGCTTCAGTTTCTTACTAGGCTGAAACAAGAGTACTTAGTGCGGATCAAATTTACTCATTATATCATCATCACCATGTGGTGCTGACTGCACGGATTTCTCTGGCTCTCCATCCCCATCCATCCCTATCGTCCATTGCTCTCGGTAGGTCTTCCAAAGTATATTCTGTGTCCACACGAAACTGATGTAAATAAGTTCTTGAGGGTCAGCTAAGGTTGGCATATCCATTGAAGATCGTCACTGATGAGTTCGGACTTGCTTCTCCCTCAGCGTTCCACATTCTTCTTAACTGGATGTTTTTTGAGATGAGAGATTTGTGGGTGTAAAGCTGTTGTTTTGTGGGGTGTTGTTTCCAGGATTTGTTGAAAATAGCTCGTAGCAATCTTGTATAGTTTCCATTTAGCCTTTTTTATCGTCCATGTTGTGCATCTATCCATTAGTATTAACACGGCCATTTGAAAGAAGTATATATATATATATATATATATATATATATATATATATATATATATATATATATCGCAAATGGCTGCATTTACAATTGAGCGCATGGTCCTGATATATATATATTTATGTTTGTGTGTATATTTATATATATATGTGTGTGTGTGTGCGTGTGTCTGTGCGTGCGTGTATGTGTGTGTGTGTACATATATGTTCATGTATGTATATATGTGTGTATATGCGTGTGGCTGTGTGTGTATGTATAAGCGCGTGAGACTGTGTGTATGTTTCGACGAGGAAAATCATTGTGATCAATTAGGTGGGAACTTACCGTTACCATTTCTCCGAAGACCAAAATGGAATATTAAATATTCAATATCTCATATTTAATTAAGCAGACAATGCACCTAAAATTATTCGTTTTCTTACACGTTCACTTGCACGCATGCGCACATCCTCACCCTTCCATTCTCTTCTTACGCACCGAGATTTTCTTTTTCTTTGGACCATTCGTAAGAAGGCGTTACGTGGCTCGGCTTGGCAAATTAGTCTTGTAAAACACGATTATTGTTGCGAGTTTGTTCTTCATTGAGTTCTTCTCTATAGTTGCATTAAATAAGTTGCAATATTCTCTTGGCAAATCTCACGAATGATGATGGCTATCATGAGTATGATCCTCACCAAGTGCCCAATTACAGTTGTGTCAAGTAAATACTAAATTTGATACAACTGATTTATACCCAATTATATGGTTTTAAGAATACATCTTCCCAATCCATTCGCCACGCTTAAGATGTGACACAAGGTCAATTTTTAAGCGGAGTAACGCTAGTTTGAAGTCAGAGATTTCCTTCTCTTGGTATGGTTACGCAACCAAGGCTACAGAATCCAGTCTGTATTTACCGAACGCCTCTACCGCTAGCGGAGTAAAGCTGCTTTGGGTCTAGAATTTTCCTTCTCCAAGACTAGTTGCCGAACCAAGGCTAAAGAACCCAGCCTGACCAAATATTTACTCATAGCTGGAGGAAGAATAATTGGATTCATACCTTTCCCAAGGGTATCAGTACAAAAGAAAACACAAACAGCCCCGCAAGGATTTTAACTCGAGTCACTGATTCTAGTTCTTACGAAGATTACCGTCACGTTAAGCGCGCCATTAAATAAGCAGACTAAATCTTCTGTTGCGAGTAAGATTCTCACTGAGTGCACAACTAATTCAGCCTTAATTCAATAACAAGGTTTAGACATCTAGTCTGGAAAACTACAACTTAACGTTTCAGTCTCGATAGTTTTGATCAGACCTCGTATTTATTTTTCAACATAATCTCCTTCCTTGCCAATGAATTCAAATCATTGTAAATATTAATAACAAAGGTCAAACAATTTGTCAATAGATAGATTTTAATGGTTTGCCAAATCGTATAGTGTTTTAATTACCTAGGGGTTATTGAATCTCATTCATAATCAGCCCAGTCAGCTGGGATTGTAGAATACACCGACTGCATCTCTGCTGAGGGGTAAGACTCCACTCCCAACGGGTGCCCTGTAGCCTAGTCAGCTGGAGCTGTAGAATACACAGACTGCATCTCTGCTGAGGGGTAAGACTCCACCCCCAACGGGTGCCCTGGAGCCTAGTCAGCTGGGGATGTAGAATACACCGATTGCATCTCTGCTGAGGGATAAGACCTGGATATGACATTAAACAATCTGATGGCGAAGATTCAGCCTCGGAGATTTGGGGAATCTGGAATACTCCAGAATTAAAGCACCTGATAGTGTTTTTTTCTGTGAGTCAAATAGAACAAACTATGTGTGCAAAGAAAGATTAAATTGCCACAGTTAAATTGAAAACCATTTAACTGTGTGCAAAAATGAGCTCCAGGGTTATCTATATATTTTTTGTTTTGTTGTTTGTTGGTTTCGTTGGTTGCTGGTTTATGGCATATCAACTCTTGTGGGTCATCTAATGTCAAATTCTCTTTTTATATATATATTAGATAACCCACAAGAGTTGATATGCCATATGCCCGTATGGTTGAGTTCTCTGGCGAAGAAGTAATCGTGTTACCATTAGCGTTCATTGCAAGCCCCTTCATTTATGAATTGAGGTCTCGGTAGTCGTTGAATGGATGTATGTAAACAATAGTAATTGTGATTCATAACCGTTTAAAATTTACTTCGCAGCTAATGGCTCCTCGTGGCTGAATGGTTAGAGGCTTTGGCTTGGAGTTTGAGTCAACTGGGTTTCGATCCCAGCTATTGGGAGCCACACTGATGAGTTCTAGCCACACTGATGAGTTCTGATAGAACGAAACAGATCTGTCGGTGGATGACTATATATATAAATATATACGATTTGTAAATGTGTTTAAAAAATGTGTTTACAAATCATATATATATATATGTATTTATTTACTATATATGTATAAGGAGGAATTAGCATTAAATAACCTACAATGGTTGATATGCCATAAAACCCATCCAAACCAAATCACATATATGTATTTATTTACTATATATGTATATATAGGATTTGGCATTAAATAACATACAATGGTTGATAAACAATAAACCCAACCAAACCAAATCATATATCTGTATAAAGAGGATTAGGCATTAAATAACCTACAATGGTTTATATGCCATAAAACCAATCTAAACCAAATTATACATATGTATAAAGAGGATTAGGCATTAAATAACCTACAATGGTTGATGTGCCATAAAACCCATTCAAACCAAATCATATATATGTATAAAGAGGATTCGGCATTAAATAACTGTTGCGTTCTGGTTAGTGAACGCTTGTAATATTAAATAAAGGACAAACCACGATATGAGAGGAAATAGAGATATATTCTCAAGAAAAAAGTTTATATAATAGAGAGACTATTAGTAGACAAGAACATAGGATTAGTGAATACAGAATAAAGATATAGTCCAACGATAGTATTGGCTTCCAAAGCTGCGGTATTTGTTCCACGCCCAACCGAACGTGAAAGTGTGGCACAAGGCCTTTTTTTGGTGGGTCCGAGCGCAGGGCCGTAGCCCACACGCGCCCGGCATTTCCCAAAAATGCCTACGGCCCTGTTTTAGAACTACTGTCTCACAATCAAATACAGTTTAGTGTCATACCCAAAACACATTCTATTTGATCCATAGGTACTACCACTCCGACTCAGAGTGGACCTGGGAGTAATAGCAATAAAGGAGTATTCCACATTTCCTAACATGTTCTACCACTCAAAGTGGACCTGGGAGTAATGGCAATGAAAAGGGTGCTCCTCACTCTAAACGTTACTCTTTTAAAGTTGAAGTAGTACGATACTCCTTGTGTGTGACACAATATTCTAAGCATCACATTCTATTCTACTTGGGTGAATCTGTTTTGTTAACGTGAGTCACAAATAGAGTCAAACAGTTTGCAATCTTTTGGTAACGTGAATCACAGATAGTGTTGGTGAAACATTATGCATTATTTTGGTAACGTGAGTTAAAAAATAGAACGAGTCAAGCGATTTGTAAATTTTTGCAACATGAGTCACAATTAGTGTGGGTCAAATATTTTCAGTATTTTGGTGATGTAAGTCACGGCTCGTTTTCAATATGTTGATAACGTGAGTAATAAGTAGAGTAAGTAAAAAAGTTTGAAATATTTTGGTAACGTGAGTCACAATTCGGCAACTCGGGATGCTTTTGACGTGTTTGTGAAGATATCGAACCTTACTGAACTGTAAGATGCCGAGCTAGCCCCATACTATCCGATATTGCTATTCCCCGGATTTACCGCAGTGGCTTCGCGCACGGCCTCGGAATCCATTGTTTTGGGGACTACCTGACCTTGCCCGATAGTCGATCTTAATTTCTTTAACCATCTAGCGTTATGGCTTCGTCCGAACTCATAAAGCGTAAGTTCCTGATTTAGAATCCATTGCGCTTTCGTTTATTTATTTTTTTGTACGTATACGAAATATTCAATGATAAAATAGGGTTACAGAATAAATGAAAATAAATGCAAAAGAAATCCCGATATATAAACGAAACAACGTTTTATATATCGTAACACAAAAAGTACACGAGAATGAATGAAATGTTTATAATGTATTTGCCCAGTCGGCTGGGGCTGTAGAATACACCGACTGCTTCTCTGCAGAGGAGTAAGACCCCCTCCCAACGAGTGTCCTGGATATGACACTAAACAATCTGATGGTTAGGTTCCATGGTGAGCTTTGCGGAGTACCCCTTCATTGCCATTGCTCCCAGGTCCACTCTGGTCCGGAGTGATAGCACCTGATAGGGCCCTATCAATGGGTTAAATAGAACTAACAGCATACTTATGCTAAAATGAATTGTTTGAGTAAACTGAATAGCTTGAAATAGAAATATTTTTGACAATTAAACCGTACTTACATTTAAACTGCGTGTTTATGCTTAACTGAATTATTTGAAATAGAACTGTTTTTCGACATTAAAACTGTATTTACACTTAACTGATTTGTTACATATAACTGCTTGAATAGTTTGAAATGGAAATGTTTTTGACGATTAAACTGTGTACTCATGTTGAAATGAATTTTGTGAAATAGAACTGATTATTTGGATAAAAATGGATTTTGCGTTAAATAACCTACAAAGTTTGATATGCCATGAAACCCAACAAACCAAACCTAACCTTATAATGTATGCCCGCCACAAAAAAATCTTCTCACAAAAGAAAAGTCCCAGCTTATCAAGAGAAAGATGTCTGAGTGTATTTTATATTGAAAAATAAATTAGGAATGTGTGGGTGCTAGTGTGAAATTAAGCCAAACGAGGAGAGGAAAATCTTTACCTTGTGACAGCAAACGGAAAAATCTGTTCTTTTTTTTTTTTGTTTTAAATATTTTGAATTTCGCTCGTGGAACGCGAATAAACAACAGTTTGATTCCGAATATTTTGATTGGATGGGCTGTGGAATATTGTGGTGACGTAATGCTTTACGATTTTTTTGCTGGCAGATAATTCTGGTTGCTATAGCACGTTTACCTGTGAAGTATTTTAATCCCACACGGAGTGTCCGCGTACCAAGAACCACAATACAAAACAACAAATACACCTCCGGTCTGGATGATGATGATGATGATACGACTATTCAGGTGTCCAATCGACGACTGCGTCATATTCCGCTCGTCTACGTTCTTCTGCGCATGCTTGGAACAGTATGCCTCTTATCAACAGGAAATATCACTAATTTTAATGAGGGGAACCGTAATTCCTTGGTTATGTCTTCGGCAGGTGAGCTGTTCGGCTTTTGCTTAATTTCTTTCTTTTGCTAATTTTTGAATCATTGCCCTATTTGATTTTGCAGTAATGAAACGAATGCAATCAAGATTTCTACCACGACTTTGGTCCTGTCGACTGAGGCAATAGAATACACCGACTACCCCCTGTATAAGGTTAAGAACCACAACGAATGTCCTGTATTACGCTGGTAGCATAGCCAAAATGTGAATATGTAAAATATTCAGATGCAGAGAAATCCCCAAACACTGACGACTTTCTTTAGTTCAGGTACGAAACGTTTATTAACTTCTTGAGTTTTTCGACACGAGGAGAGAGAGACACAATTTGTACTATGCCAACTGTTTCTACATCGCCCACAGCCAACCCCCAGCTGGACTGCTCAGCCCAGAGTCAAAATCTCAACTCTCTGACCCAACAAACGCGCTGCGCATCCCGTAGTCCCCATTAGGACTGGCCTCGCCCAGAGTCAAATTTCAACTAACGTCTTTTTCGAAATCACCAAATTTTCAGCCCATCGCTTCCGGGCATGACGTCCTTCACACCCCAGTCCCATTTCCTATCTGTGGTTTTTATTATGACATTTGTGATGGTCATATCCTCTGCGTGCGAGCGTGAACTGTACTCAATGTGTGCACCTGCACCTGCTCTTAGCCGAATAGTACAAAGTCTAACTAAACCGAATGATAAGATATAATTAACGAAAATGATTTATACAAATATCATTCCGTAATTATATAACAACGCTAAATAGCAAATACAGTAAATTCTCGTGTATTGATCGACCTTTTAAGGCCAATCTTTCACTTCCAAAAACTGAGGTAATTCATTATAAGAGATGTATTTCTAAGGACGACGAACTTTACCATATTTCCAGGCCTAACATTACCATAACTTCGATGAAAGGTGTCTCAGCATAATCTATACTTAAAGGCAATTAAGATAATAAAGGTTTGGTTTCTTTGTTTAATGGCATATCAACTCTTTGTAGGTTATTTAATGCCATAGCCATTTTTCTAGAAGAACAGTCGTGGTACTATTTAACCCATAGCTGGGAGGATAAGGGGGTTCATACCTTTCCCAAGGGTATTTGCTCGAAAGTGAACGTAATAGCGCGACTGGAGTACGAACTCGCGTACTCCGATTCCGCAGTCCATCGCTTTAACCATTACACCACGTGGACACTCCCTAAGATAATAAAGTTTTTACTAAGCATTAATCAACTATTTGTAACACCTTTGTATATAATATGTACAAATATTATAAATAGTAAATAAACTTATGTAAAAACTTCATAATCTTATGTTGGTATTAGTCAGACAAAATCTTCGAAAAGAAGTTTACAAATGACGTCGAGTGATTTTGTTTATAAAAGAAAGTAAATAATGCCATCCAAGCTTAATTAATTAATCATATACATAATAAATCAAGTAAGCTTGGAAGGTATTATTATATTATCAATGATAATATATCAGTGGTGGAGTTTTTGTATGCATGGAATATCCGAGTAAATGTTGCATATTGACCTCCGACCCGGCCAAGCTGTCAAAATAGGAAATGCACCTGTGTAAATAACAGGTGCATCCGGTCGAGGAATATCAGGATATAACCTTGACAGTGGACGGGTTGAATTGAGTGCGATTAGTGACGCTCACAAGCAGAAGGTGGGAGTCGAACAATTATATAAGCCGGGTGAAGACAGGAAGTCAATCAGTTGGAGATAGATGCTGTAGAGAGAACCAGCACCCAGCAGAGGAGGTCCTCAGGACCCCGGATTGAGCAGTTGGAGTTCAGAGCCTCAGATCAGTTGGAGAGAAGATGCTGGAATGAAGACCATGTCCCAGAGAGGCTGGGCCCCCAGGCCCCCGGTTGAGCAGCCCAGGAGAACGGGAAAGAAACGCTCTTATGGCTATAAGAGTGGGGGTCAATATGTTGCAGTTCTGTTCAGTCTCCAACTCGCCTCTCACACTGTAAAACCTTTAGTAACCCTTTCGAACCCTTTCAAATAAAGTGAGAGGTATATTTTTCTTAAGAAGTGTTTTCGCTCGTCCTTGTTGTGTTGAATATATTTCTGCATGCATATGTGTATGTACAGTTGTTGGCTATACAACATAAACACGGTAAGCTACATCAAGGTCTAGACTACGTTGCTTGTTTAAGGTATTACATTGATTTTGATTGTATCACAGAGTTTTGAAAGTATAAATAAGTGTTTTCTTTTTATGTATTTGGATGTTGAAATATTTTTGTAGGCTAGCATTGCCAAAAATTAGGGGTCACTCATTATATGACAAAAACATCTTTTTGTGGCTTGAAATTGTTTATTACTCGAGTATTTACAATTCGTATACATTAGCACTAATTATAATTAAAATATTTTCCTTGCAATGTATATAATATTTAATAATAATCTGATGTAATTGTTTTATTTCTCAATCAATTATAGAGATTTTTAATTGTTATTTTTTAATGGAGACAGAGAAAAACGAACGAGTACAAACCAAGAAAAAATACCCGTGAAAATCTCAATCAATAAAATCGTGTCGTCAAAGCGGATTGGTTCTTTCAATTGTGACGTAGACAGAAGATTCAATTAAACGCGTCTGTTCAAACAAAACAGGAACAATCAACTCAAGCAAACTTGAGTATCTGAAACTCAATAACAGTCCGATAGCTGAATTAATAGCTAAATCGTCTCACTAAATCTGAGACATTAAATAAATCTTAGCTGGACAGTAACTGACTGCGATTAGATGAATGAGTGTCCATCTGAATTATAGTGGACAGCTAGCAGAACAGCAACTAGAGATTGTGAATTTTATAAGCTTTTCTTTGGATAAATCGGAGAACCCTAAATTAATTGTTAAAGTTATATCGTTTAGAGGAATCTAATTCTTATCGGTAAAATCTGTTAGTTATAATATGTCATATATGTCGTAGAGTTGTATCTTATACTAGTGGGGGGGCGTTATGGTTAACGTACTGGACTGCGACATCATAGCAACCGAATTCGAATTTCAGTTGCGCTATTACCTTCCTTTTTAGATTAATACCCTTGGGAAAAAAATGAACCCCTTTATTCCATCAGCTATGGGTTAAATAGCACCACTATTGTTCTAGTGGGGTGTCCTCGTGGTGTAACAGTTAAAGCGATGGACAGCGGAATCGTAGTACGCGAGTTCATACTCCAGTCGCGCTATTACGTTCACTTTCGGGCAAAATACCCTTGTGAAAGGTATGAACCCCCTTATCCTCCCAGCTATGGGTTAAATAGTACCACTACTGTTCTTCTAGGAGAATAGCATTGGCATTAAATAACCTACAAAGAGTTGATATGCCATTAAACAAAGAAACCAAAGAAACTACTGTTCTAGAAATATGGCTTTAGTATTAAATAACCCAAGAAGGTTAATATGCCGTTAAACAAAGAAACTAAACCATGTATTCTATATTTAATTTTGATTCTCTGTGGAGTCGGTTTTCTTTTTCAGTCGGTTGTAGTTTGGGGTATGGATTATTTTTGGTCGTTGTGTAACGTAATTGAACGGCTCATAGAAAACTGAAATTGAATAAATAAAGCAGAAAGTTTCCTGATAGCCAGGCAAAAGCACTCGTGGTTAATTAAAAACGACGAGGGAAAACTGGAGGTCCGAAGATCGTGTACGCATGTGCTGAGCGGGCGGAAGAAGATGTTCATACCGCCAATACCAAGCGGAAGGGAGTAGAGGACTCGTGTTTTTAGAAGTCGACAGCAAGACGTGGTAAGGTAAAGCTTTACAGATGAACAAGAGCCGCAAAGATGTGAGGAGACGAAAGTTTACAACTTCCATTTTTTTTTGGTGGGGGCGGTTGCTCTCCAAAGAGAGCCTTGACCTAGACGCAACCCAGCGGACAAGCATAACAGAATCAGGAAAAAATTCAAGGTCCCAGTCTGATCGCTTTTTCTCACCCGGATATGTCGCTTATTTTTGTCTAGTTGACGCGGTCGTCTCAGTTTCCATACTCTCTTTCTTTCTCCCTGCGGCTACCTACAGGTGATAGTTGTGAATAAACCTTTGGGTGGTTAAACAGAGTTTCTTGCGTTCGTCGATTTTTACCATGGTTGGGTCAAAATTCTCTTTGGTACCGTAACGGTACAGTTGTTGTTGGTTATTGATATCTGAATCCGTAGTTTCTTTTTATCTCGTCTTAATTTGCTAGGCGTCTTCTTGTAAGTGAATGCTGCAAAGGAAGAATAAGGAAGGAAGGAAGGAGAGAGAGAGAGAGAGAGAGAGAGAGAGAGAGAGAGAGAGAGAGAGAGAGAGAGAGAGAGATCATTTCAATTTCAACTTTATTTCAGTTGGGTATTCTCACAGAAATTCTGTTGCGAGGAAATGTCTTCATGGACTATTTAAGAACCGCCGTTCCTTCCAAATCAGGCGTTGAAATATAACCGTCATCTCCGGTGGTTAATAAGTCCAAATTCAGTATTGTCATGTCCATCGGCGTTTTTATGTTGCTTACTTCGGCGTGTTGGCTCGCATGCAGCACACACAACCCGTATGCGAAGTCTAGTGGATTCGGCAAAACAGGCATGCTACCATGCTAGTAACCGGGTGGAAGAAAATCATTTCAGTCTGAACGGTTCAGCTGAAGTGAGGGCGAATCCCTTCTTTTGGCAAGAACGGTTCCGTTTTTCACGCATGCATCGACCCACTTCCTGTCAAGGGCTTCTGGAAGTTTCTGCATATTTTAAAAATTTATTTTTATTTTATTTATTTTATTCACCCCACAAGTATGTCGTTTGCAAGTCTTTGAAAAATAATCCACTTTAATCAGCTATTTATCAGAAGTTTAATCTGTCAGTTATACTTTTGTTAATGATTTTTAAAGATATATCTTCACAATCCTCTTCAAAAGGTAACAAACGGCATACTTAGTTACAATAATTTTGTTTTGATAGCCAGAGTATTAATAAAGTTCATAATCCTCTTAAACAGGTAAGCATTTCATATTTAATTGCGATAACAATTGTTACATAGCCAGATATACAGAAGTGTGAAATAGGGAATCCGAAATACACGACATTCACGAAATTGGTTCAGGTACGAAACATTATCACCTTTTAAGTTAATGGTTATTCGACATGAGGAGAGAGAGGCACAATCTTTCTATGCGGACTGTATTTACATCGTCAGCTCTCAACCCAACCAACGCGCGGCACCCGTAGCGCACAAAGTCGTCTGGCCTCGCCCAGGTCTGAATCTCAACTCTCTCTCTCTTGCTTTTCTCAAATCCCTGAAATCCTCAGCGCTTCCGGGTATGACGTCACCCACCTCCTCCGGTCCCATTATCTATCTGGGAATTTTTATTTTGACATTTGTCAATGACACCCCCCGCGCGCGTAAACATCTACGCTAATGTTGCACCTAACTAACCCATGCACAAAGCGAAAGGTTCTCATCCTAACTAAACCAAAAGGCAAGATATATAAAACGAGATCCTTCAGCAATTATATTACACAATGTCCTTAGAGCCAATGTATTACTAAATTCCACTAGCCCAGCTGGAGGCCCATATGGCTGGGACTGTAGAATTCACAGACTGCATCTCTGCAGATGGGTAAGACTCCCCCAACGAGTGGCCTAGTCGCCTGGGGCTGTAGTATACACCGACTGTATCTTTGCAGTGGGGTACGACTCACTCCAACGAGTGTCCTAGATATAACACTAAACAATCTAATGGGGAGGCTTCTGTAATGCTGGAGCTTTGAGAAACGTAGAGTACCCCTTCATTGCCATCGCTCCCAGGTCCATTCTGGTTCAGAGTGGTAGCACCTGATAGGGTCCTATCTACGGGTCAAATAGAACTGAACTGTAATTATGCTAAACTGAATTGTTTTAAATTAACTGCTTTAAACTGTCAACATATGCTAAACTGAATTGTTTGAAAAAGAGCAGTTTTTGATATTTAAATCGTGTACTTATGCTAAACTGAATTGACTGAAATACAGCTGTTTTTGAGATTTAAACTGGGAACTTATCTTAAACTGAATGTGCTTGAAATACAACTGATTTGACATTTAATTGTGTGTAAATAAAACAGTACTTATACTAAACTGAATTGTTCGAAAGTTTTATCAAAATAACTTAATTCGGCGTTGAATGACCCGAAAAGGGTTGATACGCCGTAAAACAAAACAACCTACCAAACTTGTTCAGTTGGCTGGGGCTGTTGAATACGCCGACTGCATCTCTTCATAGGAATAAGACCCCCTCTAGCGATTGTCCTTGGTAGAACATTAAGCTATATATGATGATGAGGCTCATGTATTGGAGTTTGTGGAATGTGGAGTATTCCTTCATTATCATTACTCCTAGGTCTACTCTGACCGGGAGTAGTAACTGTTAGGGTCCCATCTATGGCTCAAATAGAATACTAATCCTTTTCTATTCTTGAAACCATTTAACTCTGTCCAAATCAATGACTTAAGTTAAATTCGACAAGTTGGTTGCTTGGCTGGGTTTTATGGCATATCAACCTTTGTAGGTTATTTAACGCCAAATCCATTTTTATCCAAATAATCAGTTCTATTTCACAAAATTCATTTCAACATGAGTACACAGTTTAATTATAAAAAAACATTTTTATTTAGAGCTCTTCAATTTATTCAAACAGTTTTAATTCAGCATATTCAGTTTAGTATAAGCACAGAAGTTCTATATAAAACAATTCAGTTTAGTGTTAGTACAGTTTCAATGTCAAAAACAGTTCCATTTCAAACAATTCAGTTTAGCATAAGCACGCAGTTTAAATGTCAAAAACATTTCTATTTCAAGCTATTTATTTAGTCAAACAGTTCTAATTTAAACAATTCAGTTTAGTATAAGTATGCATTTAATTCTATTTAACCCATAGATAGGGCCTATCAGGTACAACTATTCCAGGCCAGAGTGGACCAGGGAGCAATGGCAATGAAGGGGTTCTCCGTATTCCCCAAAACTCCAGCATTAATGGAACCTCGCCATCAGATTGTTTAGTGTCATATCCAGGACTCTCATTGGGGGGTATTACCCCTCTGCAGAGAAGCAGTCGGTGTATTCCACAGCTCAAGTCAACTGGGCTGGAAATTATTAGTGTTAAATAGGAATACTTTAAACTATTCATTTGTGTGCCACGAAATGAGCTCAGGCTCGTTTGAAAATGTTACCTACAAACTATTCGTTTTCAAATCATTATATATATATATATAGTCATCCCCAGACAGATCTGTTTCGTTCTATCAGAACTCATCAGTGTGGCTAGACATACTAGCTTCCCGTAGCTGGGATCGAAACCCGGTTGACTCAAACGCCAATCCAAGTCTCTACCCCTCAGCCACGAAGGAACCAGTAGCAGCGAGGTAAATTTTAAACGGTTATGAATCACAATTACTATTGTTTACATACATCCACTTAACGGCTACCGAGAGCTCAATTCAAATATGAAGAGCCTTGCATGAACGCTAATGGCAACACGATTACTTCATTTGCTAGAGAGCTCAACCCTATATATATATATATATATATGTGTGTGTGTGTGTGTATAAGAGGGATTCGGCATTAAATAACATATAAGGGTTGATATATTATAAAGCACAACCAACCAACCAAAACAGTAAAACATTTCGAACTTAGTTGCAGTATTGCAACTAAACACGAAATGTGTTACCTGTTTAAAATAACTGATTGCCCTTGTATTGTTCATGACGATGTCAGAGTTTTCTGATTGCATCACCTATTGATCCCATGTTGCTGTGACAGTTCTTAAGAAAATCTCCTGGTAGATCAACTAATTATTAAATTCGCCTTACTTATCAATTTTCGTGTATAGTGAGTTTGATTCTCACCGGGAGCCAAATTTTGATTGAATGTGTCGACATGCCACGCCGAATAAAACAAAATCAAAGGTTTCGTGTATTTTATTTGCTTTTATTTAATTATCTATTTCCTCTTCAGTCTTAAAATCACCATTTTTTTCGTTTCCTTCTCATTAAAATTTTCTATTCCCGCCATTTTTCGATTAGCAATTTGTTCTTCTTTCAACTTAAGTCTTTCTTTGCTTTTTGCTTTTGTGATGAAAAGCGGAAGGGAAAGTTCAAGATGTTAGAAAAATATGAAAGTGAAAATGAAATGAAAATACATGAGAGATAAAATAAGTCATAAAGATTAAAAAAGTTGACATTCTTTCTTTCTTTCCTTCCTTCTTTCTTTTCTTTGTACCCTTTCTTCTTCTTCTTCTTCTTCTTCTTCTTCTTCTTCTTTGCTGGTTTCTTCTTCTTCTTCTTCTTCTTCTTCTTCTTCTTCTTCTTCTTCTTCTTCTTCTTTTTTGCTCAACTCTAATTCATCATTTATCGTTGACAGGCTTCCCGTTATCCATCTCTTTTATCTCAACATTTCTCAACTCATCTTATCTACCCAGCCCACGTTCTCCCTCTCTCAGACCCTTTTCCCCAACCAATATCTGGTCGAGTTCACCCAAAACCTCTTGAACTCTGACAGACCACTAACAATTCGATGTTTAATACACTTGGCCGACTTCCAACACTGTAATTGTATTCCTCTCAGTTTACTTCCCATTTTCAAAATGGCGCCTTTCAAATGAGACGTCTGTGAGATCGGACGAAGTTCACGCCCTTTCTGTCCTGATTTCACCACAAAATCAAAGAGGGCGCCACCAGAATAAGTAAGGATGTCCCATCCACCATCACGAATCAGCTAACGATGAGAGGAAATATGAACCATTTTCTGGCAAGCCTGCAAAAATTGATTCATTACAATTTCGAAAACAATTTCCTTGCTTAATTAGAAATCAGGTATAATAAAAAAAAACAACAAAAAAACAAAAACAAAAACAAAACAAACAAACAACAAACTATTTCCTTTCGAGTAAAGAAAATCATTAAGGTTTTATATGGGATGACACCAGTTGTCAACTAATAAAACAGAGCATAATTTTATACGCTACTTAAAACTGTGTCCTATGAAGAAAATGAAATAAAAAAATAAAAAGCCTAGTCTGCGGTGACTAGAATATTCTGACTACACCTTTGCAGTAGTGTCAGATCAAACAAATTCTTATTATTAGTTATTTGAACCCATACAGCTGTGTTCAAATTATTTATATTATATAGTAACACTTGGTAAATTGATGTTGGTTGGTTGGTTGTTTTGTTTTACGGCATATCAACCCTTTTCGGTCATTTAATGCCGAATCAAGTCATTTCGGTAAAAAAAACTTTGTTTTTGTTTGGTTTGGTTTGGTTTTATGGCATGTCAACCATTGTAGGTTATTCAATGCTAAATTCATTTTTGTACTCCTGTGGACCGCTTCACATGGATGAGCAAAGGCCAGACGACCAGCTAGAACCTACATACAACAAGCTCTGTGCCGATACAGGATGTAGCCTTGAAGACCTACCAGAGGCGATGGTCGATAAAGAAGGGTGGCGGGAGAGGGTCAAGGATATCCATGCTGATGGCATGACATGATGATGATGATGATTTCAAATTATTCAGTTTAGCATAAATACACAGTTTAGTTCTATTTGACCCACAAATAGAACCCTATCTGGTGTTACGTCTTTGGACCAGAGTGGACCTGGGAGTGATGGTAATAAAAAGGTACTCCATATTTTCCATAGCTCCAGCCTTACTGGAGCCTCACCATCAGATTGTTTAGTGTCATATACAGAACACTCGTCGGGGTGGGGAGTCTTACTCCTCTGCAGAAAAGCATTCAGTCTATTCAACAGCCGCAGCACACTGGGCCATGATTAATAGAATTACTGATGTTAAATGGAAATACTTACAACCATTCAACTTTATTTGGAGTCAGTTGGAGATAGGATGCCAGCATGAGAATCTTTATAGATTAATAGACTCTGTTTCAAGATAGGCAGCACGTCCTTGTGTATAGAGTTAAAGGCCGTCTTAGTGGTGAAAATTGATCTAACTTTAACAGCGTGATAACAACGGTACACAGAGGAAGCGACTTTCTCGGCAAGGGACTGGCTAGCAGGACCAATCCAAGGAAGTCTGAAATGAACAGGACATTTCAGTGGTCCAAAAATCTTGTTATTATTTTAAAACCTAGTCCCTGTTAAGTTAATATTATCATCAATAACTTTCTCAGGATACCCGTTATTGATGAATATTTCTTTGATTACCTTCAATTCTTCTTCAATCTTGCTATCACAGCAAATATTCAAAGCTCTAAAAGAAAGACATTTAATTAAATTTAGTTTCCTAGACCTGGGGGTGAACGAATCCCAACTCAGATAAAGCCCAGTAAATGGTAATTTATTACTCTTTTCTTCCTCCATAGTGAATGATAAAGATGGATGTAAATAATTCAATTTATGGAAGAACGACAATGCATCATTACGCGAACTAAAAGTAACGTCGACGTGTGTATATATATATATATATGAGTCAACTACAGACAGATCTGTTTCGTTCTATCAGAACTCATCAGTGTGACTAGACATATTAGCTTCCTGTAGCCGAGATCGAAACCCGGTTGATATAAACGCCAATCCAAGCTTCTAATCCCTCAGCCACGAAGAGCTAGCAGCATCGAAAAAAATTTTAAACGGTTATGAATCATGATTACTATTGTTCACATACATCAGTTTAACGGCTACCGAGACCTCAATTCATATATGAAGAGGCTTGCAATAAACGCTAATGGCAACACGATTACTGCATATATATACATGAAATGTATGAATTCTATTCTTTTAAATTGAATGAAAAGTTTGCCGAAAAACAAAGTACAATTTTTTTTATGAGCAAAGATAATGTTAACCAGAGCTTTGATATTGCTGAAGTCTATCAGTAATTGTCAGTTTAAAGTAAAGGGACATATTTTGTGTGTAAAAATTCTCTTATGTAAGTATATCACTGTGCGTGCGCGGGCACGCGCGCGTGTGTGTGTGTGAGAGAGAGAGAGAGAATGTAATCATGCCTTTAAGAATATACCAGTGAAATGCTGCTGACAGCGCCAATATAGATTTTAACAACAGACATTTAATTTAAGAAAAATGAAACGAGTTGAAATAAAAGGCGTTTTTGAAAGAAAAAAAAAAGTAGATTTTCAGCCAAAAGAAACAATCCAAAAGGTATTTGAATAGTAATTTACAAAGCTCTTTTGCTTCAACGTGGCACAAGGCCGAACAAATTGGGCGCCCGATAAGATTAGAACTCAGTCGTGAAGGTTTGCTAGTCTAGCTTGGTAACCGTTACACCACCAGAAGCAACCCCGAAAGGTATTTCAATAAGTAATAATTCATTACTTACTGTTTGTTTAGTAAATACATGACAAATCCATATTTACAGTTTGTTGAGAAAGCATAGACAAATCCATAATGATTCAAGAAATATTTATTTCTTCGCTGATTCATACAATTTAGATTGGCCCAAAATTAACTCAAAGAAATTAATGATTTATTAATGAATCTAATTGGGTAAGAAATTTTATTTTCAATATGTTTGGAAGGAAAAGATTCTAACATTATTTGGGGTTTTGATCCTTCAAATATTTCTCGGCAAGTCAAATATTGTCGAATGCGAGGTATCTCTAAATTTAAAAACCGGCTGGTCAACCCCCCCCCAAAAAAAATTTCAGCTTCTCAAGCCGAATTTTTCGCTAGAAAATTAATACTCTTTTTTAGTATGAAAGTTTATTCGCCAATGGCCCGGGAGACCTGTGTTCAATCCCTGGTCGAGTCATACCAAAGACTCAAAAAATGGTACTTGATACCTCCTTGATTAACACTCAGCATTATAAGGTATGTTTCAAGGGTAAAGTAGAGCAATTCAGGGAAAGGAGTAGCGCCCTCCCCTACACCTTGGTGTAGTAGCTATCGAAAAGGGAACCTTCGGGTCACCCTCGACTATGGTCGCCAACTTTACTTTTTATTTTATGTATATATATACGAGGATCATTAAATAAGCTTCCAGACTTTTTTCGTATGGGCACTTTTATTGATAGTACACACATGAAACTCTAGTCCCCTTCGAAGTAGTCTCCTCCGGCTGCAATACACTTGTACCGTTCCAACAACTTCTGGAAGGCCCCATGGAAGTCCTCTTGTGTGAGCGTGTCAATGACCTTCGTCACAGCCTCTTTCATCTCTTCATATATATATATATATATATATATATATATATATATATATATATATATATACATATTGAAGAGTGTATATTAAGGCAGCATGTTGTTATTAAGGCAAGTTTTATTAAAGACGATGGAACACTGTTTATTATTTCAAATTGTAATTTTTCAGGTCTTCTAGTTATTTTTCTGATGTCGGGATCTAGGTGGTTGAGAAACTGTCTCATATCTTTTCTCCAAGCTGTCTGTCTGTCTGTCTGTCTGTCTCTCTCTCTATATATATATATGTATATATAGAAGAGTGCATAGTTCGGCAGCATGTTGTTATTAAGGCAAGTCTTATTAAAGACGATGGAACACTGATAGGACACTCTCAGGTGCTTCCCCTTTGGATCAAAGTGGACCTGGGAACGATGGCTCTGAAGGGGTAATCTGCATTCCCTAAAGCTCTAGGATTATTAGAGCCTCACCATCAGATTGTTTAGTGTCATATCCAGGACACACGTTTGAGGAGTCGTACCCATTGTATTTATACAGTCGGTGTATTCTACAGCCCCAACCGACTGGGCCATGAGTCATACGAGATCTCATAACAAGGAACTCTTGAAGGTTCGCTTTACAAAAGTCTTTCAGCTGCAACCTTCAGGGAACTCATGCCAATTCAGTGATAAATTGTTTGCATCAACAGCAGTTTGAAGAAGTTATTTGAAGATGCACAAGTTGATTTCATCAGAAAATAAAGTTAACTCATTTGTCACATACGCAATAGTGCTTGCAAATATATACTTGGCCCGAGGAGTCACATACGCTCCCAAGGGAACACTTGGCAAATCGACGGGACAGTCTTCTTGGACAGAGAACTGTCAGTCTCTCTTATCTATTTATCTTTTAGGTTGTATCTTGTGCCCGCACAGCGCAGATATATGCAAGTCTTTGTCGGTCGACCAACACTGGTGCATCCATGTGTAGGAGTCCCAAAGAGAATATCTCTTATGAGTATGTTCTAACTTCTCCAACTGATCCCCGCATGTCTTGTTTGTCTTACTTGGATGGTTTGTGTGATAGGAGGTAAGTGGCCGGACAACTGCTGTTTTGTGGAGCATTACTCGTAAGATTTGTTCAAAACAGCACGTGGCAGTCAAGGGTAGTTCCCATTCAGCTTTTTGTTCATGCGTTTCGTTAGCGTCTTGGTGGTGCATCCATACAGTAGTACTGACACAGCCACAGGTTGAAAGAGGTCCAGTTTTATTCTATCAGTACAGTATCAAGATTGATTTCCTTTTAAGATTATATCTACACGTATTATGACTGTCAGCGTTTTACTATGACTGTCTGGTAGAGTAATTCCTCAAGTTTTTTTAAAACTTATCGTCATAAAGAAGGTAGGGGGGAAAAATTTTTGTTGTAAAGACTTATTTTTTTGTAGGATTTTGTTTACCTGTTATTTTGAGCCAAACCTTGCTCAGTACGTGTGAGTATACTCATACAAGATCTTGAGAAAGACAAGCAATTGGTCTGTTTACCTTTTTAACTTATCGCGACCGGGAGGAAAGGGACGTATGTTGTTTCTAATTGACCAATTCCATTTTAAAAGCTTATTAGCAGTAGCATTTAGAATTTTTTTAGGTGTGTCCTGTGCGGTTTTGCGTGCTTGGCGAACTTTTTACTTCAGGATCGCCGGATGGAACAATAGTTTCGGGAGAGCCAATATTATGCTGGAAGACCCAAAACTTGTAAGGACCCCAAGAACATCACTGACGAGGTGATTCTGCGCACTTTTTTTAAGGGTGTGACTACAGTATATATATCTATATATACACACATTGTTATATCTGTACTAATGCTAGTAATCACTTGATCATAGACTGCAAGGAAACACTGGAAAAAAGGGTTGAGGGAAAAGGGTTTAATTGTAACGTAATGGCCAAGGGATTTCGGTTCATGCCTTTGGGTTTAGTTAGGCTGAGAACCTTTCGGCTCAGCACATGGGTTAGTTAGGTGCAAACATTGATGCAGGTGTTAACGCGGGCGCGCGCGGGAGGACGAAGGTGTCACTCAGAGATGTCACAATAGTCCGAGACGAAACGGGTGACGGAGTGCGAGTGACGTCACGCACCGGAAGCGCGCAAAGGTTTGTGGAGAATTGAAAGAAAGGTAGAGAGTTGAGACTAGACACTGGACGAAGACGGTCGACTTTTGGGGCTCGCTGAGGCGAGACGAATTTGCGCCCCGTTTGGTGCCGTACGAGATAGGGGCCAAATGAATAAGACGGCATAGCGAGATTGGGTCTCTCCTCCTTTGGTCGAAACCGTTAACTCAAAGTTAATAAAAAGGTTTCGTACCTGAACAAGAAGTCGTTACGTGTTTTCGAATTTCGAGATTCCTATGTTCTTTATATGTTCTATCGTTATGAACATTATATGTCTATTTCGTACATGGCGTTAATTGTGAATATGGTACATAATCCCACGAGGTACATGGATTAACAATACATAATAGAAAATATATTGTGGAAAATAGATTATAGAAAATACTATATAGAATATACATTATAGAGATATACAGCAGTTCTGTATAGCAAGATGGTGATTGCTCTTGGTCTTGCTCTATCGATGCTGTGCCACCCATTGTTTTAATTATAGCCCATGCACCAGTCCATGTTCACAAAACAAGGTCGGCCAGTATTTGCACACACACACACACACACACACACACACACACACACACACACACACACACACACACACATATATATATATATATTACAAGATACTACAAAAAGATAAATGTCAAAAATAATTTGCAAGAAAAAGTGTTCGACGCAGCTAAAGTATAACGGAGAGACAACCCAGAAATATAAAGTGTCTCAACAAACATGGGACCCATGTGATGATAATGTTGTGTTCTTTTTTGAGGTGCCCGTGGTGTAATGGTTATCGTCACAGGATATGGACACGGCGACACGAGTTCAAATCCTGGACCTGACTGATTGCATTTCACATAGCACTAATACCCTTGGGAAAGGTATGAATCCAATTATTCTCCCTCCAGCTATGGGTAAATAGTAGGGCAGACTAGGTTCTTCAGCCTTGGTGAGGCAACTAGTCTAGGAGAAGGAAAACTCTGAATTAAAACCTGTTAAACTCCGTTTAAAAATTGACCTTGTGTCATATCCTGCCCGAGCGGAGGGGTTGGGTAAATAGGATGTTGTGTTCTTTTTTATTTCAGATTTGAAGATAGTATACTATAATAACTTGATCACAATACCTTCGACAAGAGAAGAAAAAATATTTTACGTCACTATTTATTTAGAGACAAAATCATTCAAAACTTTCAAAATAGATGCAATCCATTAATATGATAACGATTTATTACTGAGACGAGAAACAAAAAAAAAGATTGCGTATCCTGGAAGCTTATTGTTATTTAATAACAATAAAAAAAACATTGATTTGATATCTCTAGCTCATAAGATGCATTTTTGTACAGGGCACGTTCCAAATGACCGCCATTACACTTGTCTCAATAATAAATAATTATCATATTAATGGGTTGCATCTATTTTGATTGGTTTCTTTGTTTAATGGCATATTAACCTTTGTAGGTTATTTAATGCCAATACTATTCTCCTAGAAGAACAGTAGTGGTACTATTTAACCCATAGCTGGGAGGATAAGGGGGTTCATACCTTTCCCAAGAGTATTTGCCCGAAAGTGAACGTAATAGCGCGACTGGAGTACGAACTCGCTTACTACGATTCCGCAGTCCATCGCTTTAACCATTACACCACGAGGACATCCCCATCTATTTTGAGACACCCTGTACATCAAGTTATGAACTCTAGAAGCTAGTTGCTTGAAGTTTTATGCGGTGAGCACAATCATCAGACGGAAAAGTGGGAAAAGTTGCCAATCAATCGTAATTATATGATAGTGTAAAGTCACGTGTTAAGATGACACGTGATACTCAAACTCGGAGAAAACACACACACACACACACACACACACACACACACACATACATACATACACACACACACACACATATATAAATTTAACTATAGGGCTGAACTAGTTGAGGAGAATAAATATGGAATTAGTCAGAAGGGAAACGATACATTTGAGATTTACTAATAACATGTCTGCGTTTTGTTATCAGTTCCTTTCTTTTGTTCAGCACAAGGTTAAATCAAAAG
This sequence comes from Sepioteuthis lessoniana, assembly GCA_963585895.1. NCBI lineage: Eukaryota > Metazoa > Mollusca > Cephalopoda > Myopsida > Loliginidae > Sepioteuthis > Sepioteuthis lessoniana. Next base: position 11,866 of record CAUZXS010005405.1, on the reverse strand, counting down.
CAGTTCCCATGGAGGATTGAACTCACTCTGCAAGTAAACAAACTTGGTAGCCATCATGCTTTGACTTTATGTGTCACGTCTCACAGCCCCCCTCCATCCATTGTATTGCCTTGGAGAAGATTCACAACGTCTTCAACTCTGAATTTTCCTAATACCCTCTGTCATATTTACAAAGATGGAAGCTCTTGAGCTTGCCCGGCTACATTCGATTTCCACCATCAGATCAATACGGACAAACGTAGACACCCGTTCTTAAAGATGCAGGAAGAAGCAAGAAATGTATGGTTTCTGATAGCATCATGTTAAATTTCTAACATTTATACGTTGAGGGAAGCGCCGGTTTCCCCTCAATTAAGGCTCTTTGTGATCTGTGATATTTAGTAAGCTTCTATGAGTACACCTAAAGGCAAAATATGAATCGAAAGATGGTGTTACGCCAGACAGTCACGTGATAATATCATAGTAATTTTAAAGGCAATAAAGCCTACTAAGTCCAATATCAGCGTAGAACAGCAGAAAGCTGTTTTGGCGTAATGGGTAAAGTGTTCGCCAATAGTCCGAAACACCGGAGTTCAATCTCCAGGTCGAGTCATACCAGAGACTCAAAAATGGTACTAAATGCCGCCTTACTTAACACAGTATTCTCCTATTTACCAACCCCTCCGCTCGGGCAGGATATGACACAAGGTCAATTTTTAAGCGGAGTTTAACAGGTTTAAATTCAGAGTTTTCCTTTTCCTAGACTAGTTGCCTCACCAAGGCTGAAGAACCCACTCTGTTCTACTATTTACCCATAGTTGGAGGGAGAATAATTGGATTCATACCTTTCCCAAGGGTATATGTGCGATGTGAAATGGAATCAGTCTCGTCCTGGATTTGAACTCGTGTCGCCGTGTCCATTTCCTACGACGATAACCATTACACCACGGGCACCTCTTTAACACAGTATTATAAGGTAAGGATCAAGGGTAAAGGAGAAGCACCCTCCCTTACATCTCGGTTGAGCAAACTATTAAAAAGGGAGCATCTTGCTGGTCACCCTCGACTAAGATTGCCAACACCCTAACGAGTGTCCTGGATATGACATTAAACAATCTGATGATGAGGCTCCAGTAAAGCTGGAACTTTGGGGAACGCAGAGTACCCATTTATTGCCATCGTTCTCTGGTTAACTTTGGCTCGTTGTGGGAGCACATGATAGGGACCTATCAATGGGTCAAATTGAATTGTTTGATATTTAAACTGAGTGCAAATAAATGACTTATGATTAATTGAATTGTTTGAAATAGAACTGTTTGATGATTTAACTGTGTAAACAAATAACTGAGGTTTAATTGAATTGTTAGTGATAGATAGCAACACTTAGAACCATTTAACTTTGTTGACTTGTGCTAAATTGAACTGTTAGAAATAGAACTATTTTATCATGTAACTGAGTGTATCTATAAAATGTGGTGCCCGTGGTATAATGGTTATCGTCGCAGGATATGGACACGGCGATACGAGTTCAAATCCTGGACCTGACTGATTGCATTTCACATAGCACTAATACCCTTGGGAAAGGTATGAATCCAAATATTCTCCCCCCAGCTTTGGGTAAATAGTAGGGCAGACTAGGTTCTTTAGCCTTGGTGAGAAGGAAAACTCTAAATTCAAACCTGTTAAACTCCGCTTAAAAAATTGACCTTGTGTCATATCCTGCCCGAGTGGAGGGGTTGGGTAAATATGATAAAATGTGTTCAGAAATCATATATTTAATATATTTATGTAAAAAGGATTTTGCTTCGAATAAATAGCAATGCTTGATATGCCATAAAACAAGACCAAACCACAAATCGTGCATTACTTCCCTCCATATGTAATTTGAAAATTGCACAGATGAGCATGTAACATATAGAAACTTGGAAACTTATGCTTTACCAGTTCGAACTGGGACCACGCCACCGAAGCAACCAAAAATATTTGTTGGGTCAAAGGTTAAGACGCAATTAATCACGATACAGTAACCAAATGGTTGAAAATATTTGGCTCAGTTTGCAAAAAGCTCGACGATCATGCAAGATCAAGTGAACTTAAAACCTTTGATTTCGATGCCGTTCTCCAAGATATTCTAGCAAATCAGGTGAGTAGCATTTGGAGAGTATCAGGTGAGCTCATCATCTCATAGTCCAGAGTGGTCTGTCACCTTCATGACCACGGTAAAAGCATCCGGACTTGTCGAATTGAACTTCACGCTACCAAAATATTGCAAAACTTTTGACTCACCCTTGGAGGATAAAATGCTTTGGTTTTAATTTACTTGGTTGGTTGGCTTTTATGGCATACCAAATTTTATAGGTTATTTAACGCCAAATCCATTTTTATGCAAATAATCAGTTCTATTTCAAACAATTTAGTTTAGCATGAGTACACAGTTTAATTGTCAAAAACATTTCTATTTAAACTATTCGGTTTATTCAAACAGTTCTAATTCAGCTAATCCAGTTTAATATAAGCACATATTTTATTTACACGCAGTTAAATGTCAAAACAGTTCTATATATAACAATTCAGTTTAGTGTAAGTACATTTTCAAATTCAAAAACAGTTCTATTTCAAACAACTCAGTCTAGCATAAGCTGCAGTTTAAATGTAAGAACAGTTTAATTGTCAAAAACATTTCTATTTCAAGCTATTCAGTTTAGTCAAACAGTTCTAATTCAAACAATTCAATTTAGCTCAAGTATGCGGTTTAGTTCTATTTAATCCATAGATAGGGCGCTATCAGGAGCTACCATTCCGGGCCAGAGTGGACTTGGAGCAATGGTAATGAAGGGGTACTCCGCATTCCCCAAAGTTCCAGCATTACTGGAGCCTCACCATCAGATTGTTTATCGTCATGGGCCATAGGACACTCGTTTTGGGTATCTTACTCCACTGTAGAGACGCAATCGGTTTATTCTACAGCCCCAACTGACTGGGCCATAGGACACTCGTTGGGGGTATCTTACTCCTCTGTAGAGATGCAATCGGTTTATTCTACAGCCCCAACTGACTGGGCCATAGGACACTCGTTGGGGGTATCTTACTCCTCTGTAGAGATGCAATCGGTTTATTCTACAGCCCCAACTGACTGGGCCATAGGACACTCGTTGGGAGTATCTTACTCCTCTGTAGAGATGCAGTCGGTGTATTCTACAGCCCCAACTGACTGGGCCACAGGACACTCGTTGGGGGTATCTTACTCCTCTGTAGAGATGCAGTCGGTGTATTTTACAGCCCTAGTCCACTGGGCCAGCAATACTTATAATATTGTGTCATGCTCGTTTTAATTAAGTCGGAGGGTACTTTGCAAACAGCCTTTAAAATCAGCACTCAGAATTCTGGATTTATATTAAAATGTATAAATCCTGGTATAAACAAATATCAGCGTAGATCTGTAGAAAGATAGAGTGTATAAAATGTGGCGATTGGAAGATCATGTTGCACCAGGCTATCAATTGGAGAGAGCTTTATCGTGACACACAAGAAAGCCTTTTACATTCGTATAGGTTAGTTAAATTCATCCTCAAGATATTGTATGGTAGGGTGTCCTCGTGGTGTAATGGTTAAAGCGATGAACTGCGGAATCGTAGTACGCGAGTTCGTACTCCAGTTGCGCTATTACGTTCACTTTCGGGCAAATACCCTTGGGAAAGGTATGAACCCCCTTATTCTCCCTCCAGCTATGGGTAAATAGTAGGACGGACTAGGTTCTTCAGCCTTGGTGAGGCAACTAGTCTAGGAGAAGGAACACTCTGAATTCAAACCTGTTAAACTCCGCTTAAAAATTGACCTTGTGTCTTATCCTGCCCGAGCGGAGGGGTTGGTAAATAGTAAGATATTGTATGGTAGTTCTTTCATTTGTCCATTTTCTGTTGAAAATTTTTCTTGAGTGTCTTTTTTCATAACCACTGTCAAAAAATCGTTTTCGTCTGTGATAAATAAATAGATAGTTGCGAACAAACTGGGACGGATATTCTGATATCAACAAACTGAGATAGATAATTAGAGAAATAGAGAGATTGATGTATAAACATATAATAGAACAGATTGATATAGACTGACTGGCAGATAGATAGATAGATAGATATGAACAAACTGAGATAGAAGTGAACAAGTTGAGATAGATATATATAGTGATAAACTGATGAGAACAAACATACATACATATATATATATTGAGAGAGAGAGAGAGAGAGAGAGAGAGAGAGAGAGAGAGAGAGGGGCAGCTAAATGAATAAGCACGTTAGAACAAATTGATACAGACAGACAGACAGACAAATAGATAGATAGATAGATATGAACAAACTGAGATAGAAGTGAACAAGCTGAGATAGATATATGTATAGATAGTGATAAACTGATGAGAACAAACATACATACATATATATATATATTGAGAGAGAGAGAGAGGGAGAGAGAGAGAGAGAGAGAGAGAGAGAGAGAGAGAGAGAGGGAGGCAGTTAAATGAATAAGCACGTTAGAACAAATTGATACAGACAGACAGACAGACAAATAGATAGATAGATAGATAGATATGAACAAACTGAGATAGAAGTGAACAAGCTGAGATAGATATATATAGATAGTGATAAACTGATGAGAACAAACATACATACATATATATATATATTGAGAGAGAGAGAGAGAGAGAGAGGCAGCTAAATGAATAAGCACGTTAGAACAAATTGATACAGACAGACAGACAGACAAATAGATAGATAGATAGATAGATAGATAGATAGATAGATAGATAGATATGAACAAACTGAGATAGAAGTGAACAAGCCGAGATATATATGGACTGTGATAAATTGATGAGAACAAACATATATATATATATATATATATATATAGAGAGAGAGAGGCAAATGAATAAGCACGTTAGAACAGACTGATACAGTCAGACTGTTAGACAGAGATATAAACAATAGATAGATAGATAGATAGATATGACCAAACTTAGATTGATTGATAGGAGAAAGCTTAAATAAATGGGTAGATAGATCTGAACAAAGGCATTTTGTTTGACTGATTGATAGATCGATAGATGAATAGATATGCACAATCTTAGATAGATAGATAGATAGATAGATAATCTTATTTTGAGAAGCAAGAAAGAGATCATGGGATATCCAATTGTCATGTTTCGCTATTGGAATAACGTCGCATAACGTTGTATTTCATTGCGAACCTTTGGCATGTCTTATTTTGATCGGCCCTCTATATTGGAATACTTTCTGATAAGCATCTACGAGCAGTCGAATCGACTCCAATGATCAAATGCACACAATGCAACGATTTAATTCTCCCAGTGTGACAAAGGTCTTTTATTGGCCTGGCATTTAGCCCAAATCCCTTAATAGGGTTGTCTCCCCTTCATAGTTCACCAGACAGCATTTTAAAGTTCAATCGCGAACGAGACGACTTTCCTTAGGAAACTTTTTCTCTTTCCTCTAAACTTTCTTCAAGTCAATTTACCTATTCACTCAAATAGCATTAAACCCACTTTATTCTGTAAAAGCCTTTTACTAAAAGAGCTTTTATAACAGACTGGACTATTCGGTAACTAATGGCCATAAAGGGCGAACTCCACCCCCACCTGGTCACCTCTAGATGTAGTTTAGTGCCGTACGCTGGGCATCCCTTTCGAATTACAGACAAGAACTTACCGGACTATCAATTCAGCTTCCAGGTTTCTAGGAGTTAGAAAATTTGTTTAAATTTCTGAAATAAAGCTTGACAATTTTTATCACCAAAAATATTCGCCGCGTCTTCCTTGTTATAATCCATAACGTTTCGGCCGATATGTCCTTCGGTCTTTTTCCTGTGTTTCATATTGAAAACCTAGACAGAACATCAATCTGAACCCTTTATTTAAACCACAGGGCTAGACTGTTCTCTTTCTGTTAACCCTGACTGGGTACAAATTTTAAGTCATTGTAAGTATTCCTTGTTATTCTTACCTGTTGTTGGGATTGAACCTGAAACCACCAGATGATTTCACTCAGAGGCACTTTCCAAGTTGGAACAGACTACCCGCGTGGATTAAATAAAGGATTCAGTTCCCTCTTGTGGTGTCAACTGAAGACTTTTTTAGCACTGTCTCCTTTGTTTGAAGGAAACATTTCATCTAGGATATTTTAAAAATATCTTTTCAAAGAAATCTTTACACCTATTTTATTTCAGATAAAAAGAAGATAAAATGAAACAACACGAGGACAACTGGTCAAGATCTTTCGACATATTAAGTTCATATCTCCCGGGAGTTGTTTTACTTGCTTAAAGAGAAGTTGTCAAAATGACGAATCCTTTTTTAAGTTATCAAAATGACGAATCCTTTTTTTAAGTTGTCAAAATGACGAATCCTTTTTTAAACATGAAATAGAGATAAGAATACAGAAAGATGAGAAGTGGTCTATCAAAAGAACATTTATAAAAATGCAAAGAGGGACAATATGCCAGAAAATGGAGCTAAATTGTTTTTTTTTATCATCGCGCTTTTTTCGATACAGAAAGACACATAAAGCCGACAAATGATTAAATGATTGATTATATATTAAATAATGATATTTAAAAATTACGAGTTTTTATGGTAAAAGCAAAATGGATGAGGATGCAGGCAATTGTTAACGAAAGCGTAATTAATTACAATCGTCTTTAGAAATAAAGCAATAAAAAAAAATCAAAAAAGCAAAAACAAAGAAAAAACAAAACAAACAAACAAAAACAAACCCCAAATCAAAACCAACATTATTTCCAAGTACAGAATTGAGAATAAAAGTGGAGTAGAGTGTTCGCCAATGGTCCGTGAGACCGGGGCTCAATCCCAGGTCGAGTCAAAAAATGTTACTTGATGCTCCATTGTTTAACAGTCAGCATTATAAGGTAAGGATCAAGGGTAAAGTGGAACTATCCAGAGAATGAAGTAGCGACCTCGCCTACACCTCTACGCTAGTTACTGGGAAGGGAGCTTTCGGGTCGCCCTCGACTACGGTCGCCAACTTTATTTTTATAGTGATTCTAAAGTGGGATTTGATTTACAATGTATACATGATGATAAGAAGACCCTGATTTTGTGTCCGTTTCTGCTCTTGTGGATTTCGATTTATTTACAAAGAAAACAATTAATTCTAAATATTTCTTTAGCATTTTAAGTATTTTAGGAACCGAGTGTTCGACAGTGATCTGGGAGACTTGGGTTCAATACCAGGTCGAGTCATACCGAAGACGCAAAAAATGGCACTTGATGTCGCCTTGCTTAACACTCAGCATTATAAGGTATGGATCAAGGGTAAAGTGGAGCAATTCAGGGAGAGGAGTAGTGTCCTCCCCTACACCTCGGTGTAGTAGCTATTGAAAAGGGAGCCTTTTGGTCGCCCTCGACTACAGTCGCCAAACTTTACTTTTATAGGGATTCAAAAGTGGGATTTGATTTACAATGTATACAATGATGTTAAACAAGACCCTGATTTTGTGTCCGTTTTCGCGCTTGTGGATTTCGAATTATTTACAAAGAAAACATTTAATTCTAAGGAGAAAATATTTCTTTAGCATTTTAAGTATTTTAGGAACCGACAGTTCTGAGTTCTTTCTTTGTAGGCTGAAATAAATGAGAATTAGATTTTGGTTGGGGTAGAAGATGCGGTTATAAACTTTATAGAGGGAAAAAAGGCAAAAGGAGATAAAGAAAAACATGTGACCAACTTTAAACAGTAAACAGGAATATAAAAAAGAAAAAAAATTATGAGCATCTGATAATTTTCTTAAAAACTGAAGCTGTTTAAAGCCAGTGGCTCGGGAGACCAGGGTTCAATCCCAAGTCGAGTCATACCCAAGACTCAAAAAATGGTGCTTGATACTTCCTTGCCTAACACTCAGCATTATAAGGTACGTATCAAGGGTAAAATAGAGCAATCCAGAGAATGGAGTAGCGCCTTTTCTTACACCATGGTGTATTAGCTACTAAAAAGGGAGCTTTCGGGTCACCCCCGACTAAGGTCGCCAACTTTTTGCCATCTACAATGCCCTTTTACAGTAGAAGTAAAGAGAAGAAAAAGGAAAAGAAAGTGAGCAAACCCTTTCTTATAAGTCATGTATCAAGTGTAAAATGGAGCAATTCAGAGAATGGAGTAGCACCTTCCCTGACACCTCGGTGCAGTAGTTACTGAAAATGGAGCTTTTGGTTTGGTTGATTTTATGGCATATCAACCTTTGTAGGTTATTTTACGCCAAATCCATTTTTATGTAAATAATCTGTTCTATTGCAAACAATTCAGTTTAGCATAAGTACACAGTTTAATGGTCAAAAACATTTCCATTTCTAACTATTCAAGCAGTTATATGTTACAATTCGGTTAAGTGTAAATACAGTTTTAATGTCGAAAAACAGTTCTATTTCAAATAATTCAGTTAAGCATTAGCACGCAGTTTAAATGTAAGTTCGGTTTAATTGTAAAAGTCATTTCTATTTCAAACTATTCAGTTTTACTCAAACAATTCATTTTAGCATAAGTATGCTGTTAATTCTATTTAACCCATTGATAGGACCCTTATCAGGTGCTACCACTCCGGGCCAGAGTGGACCTGGGAGCAATGGCAATGAAGGGGTACTCCGCATTCTCCAAAGCTCCAGCATTGCTGGAACCTCACCATCAGATTGTTTAGTGTCATATCCAGGACACTCGTTAGGGGGGGGGTCTTACCCCTCTGCAAAGGTGCAGTCAGTGTATTCTACAGCCCTGGCTGACTGGGCAAATGGAGCTTTCGGGTCGCTCTTCCTGTAATATGCATCTTTGAAGTATAACAGAGAAAGGTTTGGACAACACGGCACTGCAGAATATTTAACAGTGAATGTTAAAAAATGTTAAATAGAAATACATTGTTGACCAATCATCAGACACTTGCCTTCGAGGCTCTTTTCAAAATTAGTATTGATTGTGAGCGTGTGTTTATATATAAAGATATAATACGGGGGAGATATATACATATATATATATATAGAGAGAGAGAGAGTGGGAGAGAAACACTGAGACGGAGAAAAGAGAGAGAAAAAGTCAGAGAGAAAAGAAACAGAAATAGATAGATAGATAGATAGATAGATAGAGAGAGAGAGAGAGAGAGAGAGAGAGAGAGAGAGAGAGAGAGAATGTGAAACACAAAAAGAGAGAGATAGACAAAAAGAGTAAAAAAAAAAGAGAGAGAGAGAGAGAGAGAGAGAGAGAGAGAGAGAGAGGAAGCGAAAAAAGTTGACAGACAGAAGTGAGAGAGAGAGAAATAGATATAGATATACAGGTATATATATATATATATATATATATATATATATATATATATAGAGAGAGAGAGAGAGAGAGAGATTAAGAGATAGAGATAAAGAGATAGATTGAGAGAGAGAGGAGAGAGAGCGAAACAGAGAGAGAAAGAGACAGAGAGACAGAAAGAGAAGAAGAGAGAGAGAGAAAGAGAAAAAGAGAGAAAAACAAAGAGAGGGAGAGACCGAGAAGAGAGAGACAGAGACATAGATATAAAGGTAGATATATATATATATAGTGATAGATTAAGAGATAGAAAGATACAGATATATTAAGAGAGAGAGAGAGAGAGAGAGAGAGAGAGAGAGAGAGAGAGAGAGAGAGGTGGGGGTGGCGTGCCGGAATTTTCAGTATATAATCATCACATCGCAAGAACGCCAACTTCATTTGTTGGCGACTTTCTTTCCCTGACAAATGCAGAAAGAATAAATTCTGCGAAACATTGTTGACAGGTCATTTTCATCGACCTGATGCAAATGTCGTTTCGATGGGGACGGGGCTTGTTGCGACTGGAACAGAAAAGGAATCGGGGGTGGGTTGTTGTTTAGGATGGATATGGGGGGGGTGCGTAGAGGGTGAGCAGATAATGTGTGAGGCGGCCGGGAAGCCAGGTGGGGTGGACCCGGGAAGGTTAAGTGCTGGATTTTTGATTTGCTAGCATTTAATGGCGGAATAGTTTTGGCTTGTGACAAGCGTTAGTGAAGGCGGAGGTGGAGCAGTGAAGGAGGCGGAAGCGGAAGAGGCGGCTTTGGGCCGGATCTGAGTGAAATGCTAATGAAATTGAAGATTCGAACGACATTTTGTGTGGAGATGTGGAAGGCTGCTTGTCTACACAACCACCTATCTATCTATCTATCTATCTATCTATCTATCTATCTATCTATCTATCTATCTATTTCAGTCAATCTCTCTCTCTCTCTCTCTCTATCTATCTATCTATTTATCTATCTATCTGATGCATACGTGTATAATTGTGTATGTGTACGTGTGTGTCTGTTCATATTTATCTTATTCTTTTCATATCTATCTATCTATCTATCTATCTATCTATCTATCAGTCAATCTCCCCCCCTCTCTCTCTCTTGTAAGTGTATACATGTATATGTGTATGTGTGTGTCTGTTCATATTTATCTTATTCTTTTCATATCTATCTATCTATCTATCTATCTATCTATCTATCTATCTATCTATCTATCTATCTCAGTCTGTTCGCACTCGCAAGCGCACCTGTACTCACACACACATAAAACATACATATATATGTATGTATATATGTCTATACATATCTATCTATATATCGATCTCGGTCTATTCATATCTATTACAATCTCTCTCTCTCTTTCTCACTCTCTCTCTCTTTCTCACTCTCTCTCTCTTTCTCTGTCTCTCTCTCTATATATATATATGTATACATATATATATATATATATATATATATATATATATATATATGATGTGCACATGAATGTATGTGTGCGTGTGTATGTGTCTATCTGTTAATTTTTTTTATCTCAGTCTGTTCCTATCAATCTATCACCGTTCGTTTATATCTATCCCAGTTTATTTGCACACACACACACACACACACACACACACACACACACACACACACACACACACACACACACACACACACACATGTATATATGTATACATATCTATTCATATCTATATAAGAGTGTTCACATCAATCTATCTATCTATCTATCTATCTATCTATCTATCTGTCTATCTATCTATCTATCTATCTATCTATCTATCTATCTGATGCGTACGTGTATACATTTGTTTGTGTATGTGTGTGTCTGTTCATATTTATCTTATTCTTTTCATATCTATCTATCTATCTATCTATCTATCTATCTATCTATCTATCTATCTATCTATCTATCTTTTTCAGTCTCTATATATTTTACTCTTTGCCTGTGTTAGTCTCTTTCCATATTATCTCTTCCTATCTATCTATCTATCTATCTATCTATCTATATCTACCTATTCTAGCTTGTTCATATCCATCTATCTTTATATGGATTTATTTATCTCTCTATGATTTTTATACCAGCTTTGAAATGAAATAACAAATTAAAATGTTCAACTGTACATCTATTGTTGACCTTGCATCATTCCCTTACCTTTAAATAACCTTTCAAAATGAAACAACCAAAATGGTAAAATCTCGTACTACATCAACATCTTTTGAAGGGAGAAATATTATCCGATATTCCATCGCTATTTAAATAATTATAATATAAATTATAAATTCCTATAAAGCGAATTGATGTTGGTCTTAAGAGTCGGCTGCAGCATTCTTTGAGTTGGTAGAAATAAGAAATAGATTTAAAAAAAAAAAGAGTGGAGGAATGTAGCTGATTGCGTGACAATTCTCGCTCGTTTACCATAGCGTCATTGACGATTCAGTGAGCAGGAAATAAAAACAAATTGCTTTATTTAAAAAAAAAAGGACAACTTAATGAGAGAGAGAGAGAGAGAGAGAGAGAGAGAGAGAGAGAGAGAATTGAGGAAGACAAAA
>CAUZXS010005404.1:52500-54382 GCA_963585895.1 Sepioteuthis lessoniana | reverse complement strand
GAGAGAAAGAGAAATAGAAAGAGAGAGAGAGAAAGAGAGAGAGATTTTGTGAACAGTTTTCTTGTAAAACACATTTCTTTGTTAAGTCTATAAGCAATTAGTTTTGATTAATTTTTTTTACTGGTGATCTTGTATCTTTGATATGTACAAATATAAATTTGGGCAGAAAAGTACCAAATTTTCGGAGTGATACCGAAACATCAGAAAAATAACACACACATACACACACACACACACACACACACAAATCCTTTTGAAAAGTTTCTATTCGAGTTAGAGCCTAAGTATTCGTAGTTCCTGCGAAAAAAAAAGAAAAAAAAGATAAAAAATGCCTTAGTAACTCTCCCAAATTAGAACCCAATTTTCCCTATTCAATCATGAATCACAAGTAATTTATAGAAGTTAAGCCAAGGTAAGTTGGCGACCTTAGTCGGGGGGAGTGAATGAGGCTCCCTTTTCTATAGCTACTACACCGAATTGTCGGGAAGGGCGCTACTCCTTTCCCTGTAATAAAGCTTGCGACCGTAGTCGAGGGCAACCAGAAGGCTTCCTTTTCAATAGCTACTACACCAAGGTGTAAGGGAGGGCGCTACTCCTTTCCCTGGATTGCTCCACTTTACCCTTGATGCATACCTTATATTCCTGAGTGTTAAGCATGGAGGTATCAAGTACCATTTTTTAAAGTCTTTGGTATGACGCGACCAGGGATTGAACCCTGGTCTCCCGGACCATTGGCGAACACTCTACCCACTAGGCCAAAAGCATCGTTAACAATTATTTAATATAAGTAAAGCATAGTAAAGAATAATTAGTTAACAATGTAAGTAAAGTTAATTTGTTTATTGTAAAGGCCAGTGTAGGATCAGTCACATTTTTTCGAAGAGCTGGCAATGAAAGATGCAACTCAAACGTTGCAACACCGTTTGTCCAGACACACTTCGGCCGGCCGTGTTTGTCGGCATACGGATCTAGTCGGATGTGTCCTGGTTCTGGTGACTGTCGAGGGCGTTTAAAATGGATTCCGGGAAAGCGGCATTCTTGTTGGGCGTGCCAAGACCAATATCCCTGAGTCTCGAGGGGGCGTCCCCTCAAGCTCTAACCCATCTCGATGGGTGGCGGCTAGGTTTATCGCCTGGCTTCAGAGGCGCCCCTTTTTAGTGTAATGCCGACGGGGCCCGAGGCATTTTTGAAAGCACCGGGCGTGTCTGGGCTACAGCCCTGTGCCCAGACCCGCCTTTAAAATGCCCTTGCGCCATACTGGGGCGTTTGGTGGGGCGCGCGACAAATATCGATAATGAAAGAATGGTACAATGATTCTCAGATGATTATGACTCATATTTCGAGTACTGTGTTTTTCCCTTACTCTCTCTCTCTCTCTCTCTTTATATATATATATATATATATATATTACTATATATATATATATATATATATATATATAGTGTATGACTCACGCAGTTGACAGCAATAGCAAAATCATCAGTATCTACGTCGTAAGTGTTTGAATTTGCTTTACTCGCCTTTAATGCAATAGAGTGTACCATCGTAGTTTTGGGCAGAAAAGTACCAAATTTTGGGGGGTGTCCTCGTGGTGTAATGGTTAAAGCGATGAACTGCGGAATCGTAGTACGCGAGTTCGTACTCCAGTCGCGCTATTACGTTCACTTTCGGCCAAATACCCTTGGGAAAGGTATGAACCCCCTTATTCTCCCTCCAGCTATGGGTCAATAGTAGGACGGACTAGGTTCTTCAGCCTTGGTGAGGCAACTAGTCTAGGAGAAGGAAAAACTCTGAATTCAAACCTGTTAAACTCCGCTTAAAAATTGACCTTGTGTCATATCCTGCCCGAGCGGAGGGGTTGGTAAATAGTACCATCGTAGTT
>CAUZXS010005404.1:0-47500 GCA_963585895.1 Sepioteuthis lessoniana | reverse complement strand
ATAATATCTCATGCAGCTAATGAAATACATTCTACTGGTTTAGCTTGGTAGATGTGCTAGAAGATTTTACATATATATATATATATATATATAATGGAAAAAACAAATTTCTTCAATATCTGACAGTCAAGTTTTGCTAGTTTTAAATAATGGCGGAGGTGGTCATAACAAAGAAATATTGATCTCCCTAAATTCGCCCTTTCCTGTTCGATCACTTATCAAAAAGAAAAGAAAAGAAATTGAAAAAAAAAAAAGAAGGAAAAAAAAAAAAGAATGATAATGTTTGCAAAGAAGACATTGCCACACACTATGGTTGAAGTGAATTAAAAAAAAACAATATATATATATATATATATATATATATATATATATATATATATCCAGAAAAGAAACATCAAAAACACTCCGAAAACAATACAAAATACAATTAAGCTGAAAAGCAATGTTTTTATTTATTTATTTTTTCTTAGTTATGTTTATTGTTTTTAATTTCTAATTTTTTTAAGACAATGTGGGTGTGGTTGGTTTCGGTTAAGGCTCGATTTCTTTCTTTTTTTTTTTTTTTACAAAAATGTTTACTTTTTTCCGCACCATTTGTGTTGTACACGTTGCTGTTGTCGTTGTTGTTGTTGTTGATGTTTTTGTTGTTAATTATTGCCAGACGATGGTCTTCCCAGTGTTGCCTCAAACTGTTATAACTGATTCTAGCGTAGGGCTGTGTTATATCATGTTATTTACTTATAAAATTCTATTTTTCGTTGTTGCTTCGCTTATTAAGGCCGATAAAAAAGCCTAGGTACTTTATTTTGCATTTTTCTTTTTTCTGTTTTGAAAACACTTTTTATGCTAAAAAAAAAAAAGAAAAGAACAAAAAATAATGACCTTACAATATAAAAGGAAAATAGCAATGAATTTTAAGCTAGTACCAATGATATATATATATATATATATATATATATATATATATGTACACTGACGGAAAATAAAATTACGAGAACGTGGGTACGTTTTTTCTATTTATGCAAGAATACAGAGGCAGAATAAGTCGGTGGTTTACAGTAAACGCTCATATAATCAAGCAGATCACACAGGTTCCATAATATGGGGTGTATCAAAAGAACTCAGATTACGTAATTTACAACGTATATTCTTAAATGTAAACAGATGTACTCACGCTGGATGTTACTGATATAAGTGAAAAAATTTTAAATTGTTGATGATTGGAATTTTTATGGAAATATTTACGACACCCTTGAATGCACATTCTGTGCAGAACAAAATCGGCATCCTACATAAGTGCGTTAGGATTTTATTTTCTGTCAGTATATATATATATATATATATATATATATATATCTTACGTATTATATATTTATTATGCATTACACACACATATACAGATTTATATATATATATATATATATATACCATATGACATGCTTTATATATATTACACACACACACACACACACACACACACACACACACACACACACACACACACACACACACATATATATATATATATATATATATAAAATTCATACTGTGTATAATACATTATATATATATATATATATATATATATATATATATATATATATATATATATATATATTATAAGGCAATTATTAAAACGGATCATCTAAAACCTAAAAAATAGTATCTGATCGTTGACTTGGGTCGTGAAACAACCAGATTTACAAAACGCTTGTAATGTCATATTTTAAAGGGTTTTTTTAGGTTTTAAATAGTCTGTTTTAGAAATGGCCCAAGATTTTAACTGATATATATATATATATATATATATATATATATATATATATGTGTGTGTGTGTGTGTGTGTGTGTGTGTGTCTGTGTTTGTTTGTGTGTTTGGGTGAAAAAAGAGATTGTCTGTTGCAGAAAGTTAAGACTTTAACCTCAAAGCATCAATTTATTATCAGATGCGTTTTATTCATTGGTTATCTAATGAGATTTATTTTAAAGAAGAAGAAGAAAAAAAAAGAAATTTCTAATTTTCAGATCTTGTTTCAAATATCTATATGCACTTGATAATAATTTATGTGTGTTTATTTTACTTCAATCTTTTTTTTTCTTTAACTTTACACAGCAAGAACCAAAATTTTGCAATTAAAAAAAAAAGAAAAAAACAGAAAAAAAGAAGTCTTTCAGCCCGAGGCAGGAAATTTCAATTATTAATTTTATTTATTTATTTATTTATTTATTTGCTTTTTTTAAAAATAAATTTGGTAAAAAAATAATTTAGTCCATTGATCCCGATTTCGATCCCTTTTCTAAAGAACAACATTTTCACAATTCACCATCCGATACCCTATGTTATATCACGGTGACTTGATATCTAAATATTTGATATTTTATTCTTTCACAAAATCACTCAAAAAGCAAGGATTTTCTTCTAGAATATTAGCACAGTTCTATTGTGAATATGAGGTGATACTTAATCTTTCGTAACCTTTTTCCTCCTATAAATCTGACCAGCCATTTAAGCAGCGTTACCCAGTGCGATCCCAGAGCAGGGATTATTGCAGATGACCAAACTATTCCAAGAACCCATCTTTTACCATATCTTCGACCTATCATTGTCATGTTTGTTTTTATTGTTTTTACATACTCGTAGTGGTATTAGTATATATTATTTATTAAAACAGCGGAGAAAATAAAAATGATGAAAGAAAATGCTACTTTTACTACTACTACTGCTACTACTACTAATATTAATACAAATACTAACTGATTTGTCCATCTTTTAAAATAAATGAATAAAATAAATATTTAAATATGAAATCACTGTGACGTCAGACTGTTTATTGTGAAAATTTGTTCTTTTATAAATGAATCGATTCTGGGTCCAACCCATTGGAGTTGTGCCATAAAGGTTATTGTTTTTGTTGTTGTTGCAGTTGTTGTTGAGAATAATTTTCAAATATCAAAGTTCCAATTTTGGTGGAGACGGGAAGTAATTAAAGCAAATATTAAAAGGCAGGTGCTTCCTTGAAAGTCAAGTTGATTTAGTTCATTTAAATATTCCACCAAATTATATCCCTGTGAAACCGGTGCATTTGGAAGTTTGGATTAAATGTTAAGAACTACAAAATAAATCACTTATTAACGTAGCTTGCGGAACTCTGTAAAGATGATCAATCCAAAATTTACTTGAAAAATAGCATTGCAGAAACGTAGCCATCATTTTGAATTCTTCAGCCAAGTTGGTGAATCATATTTAAGTATATATCAATGGGAATCAAGAACGCATCTCATCTCTGTAGTTAATAAATGTATTCATATTAGACTGTTCAATTGCTCACTCGAGCAGATAACCAGAGCTGAACTTGCCGATATCATCAACTAACATATAAAATACAGAATGACTATATATATATATATATATAATCATTAACAAAAGACATGCGACAAATAAGAATATTTATTGCTTAGAGGATGGGGAAGCAAAATTAGTAATAATCAACGACTCTATAATAAAACAATATTTTATTTTTTTAAATAAACAACAAAATAAGAAGATAGACACAAAACAGTAAAATTATTCATTGTGGCCACCATTTTTTTCAATTATTGTTTCAACATGCCTTCGAAACGAATTGCATGTCTTCAAAATAAATTCTTCAGACAATCTTATTCTATTCCTCCTCAATAGCTGTCTTAAGCGAACCAATATTTGGATAGGAAGTTGTATTTGTTTAGTCTTCTAAAATGCCTCATGTAGCGTAATCAAGGGGATTAAGGACTGGACTTAAATCTTGTTTAATTGCTGTCCTTGCAGTTTTTCGTGGACTTTCAATTCATTGGCGTACTTTCTTATTGACGCTGTGGACTCCATCTTAATTACTGTAGCGAGAGCAATTAAAAAGCCTTCTTTTCAGTTCTGTTCAATCCTCTACTTCTCCTTGTCCTTAAAAACCTCTTTTTCTGTAAAAAAATGTTTTTGCTTTGTGTACAGTTAACAATGAAACTTTGGCTTGGTTTCGGCGTTGAACAAATCATAGATTCTTTGTCGTTTCTTGCTCACTCATTTTGGTCTGAATTTTTATTTTAAAAAGTACTTGAATAATAGAGTTAATCATGAAAATTTAGATTTATCGTGGTTTTAGGAAAAATTGGGCAAATCAGACAAAAAAAGTTTTACAAATTATTCCATAATTTGCTTCCGTACCCTGTAGTTTTTAAAAAAAAAGATTTTTGATTCTTCATGACTAGTTGGAACATTAGGTTATCGTCAGGAAAAAGGTTTTTAGTGGGGAAGCTTTTTTTAAAGTTTTAATAATACTTTTAATTGGTTTGGTTTTATGGCATATCGAACATTATTGTTTTTTTATGCCCAATCATCTTCATATATATATATATATATATATATATATACTAAATATGTATGATTTATAAATACCTTTTGCAGATACACACAGTTAAATTATATTTCTAACAAATTAATTTAACATAAGTCATTTGCTTTCATTCAGTTCAAACGTCGAACAGTTCTATTTGACCCATAGATAGGACCCAATCAGAAGTTACCACTCCCGGCCGGAGTGTACCAGGGTGCAATAACAATACTCCGTATTCCCCAAAGCTCCAGCATTACCAGAGCTTCACAATCAGATTGTTTAGTGTCATATCGGGAACACTCGTTGATGGGGGTCTTAACCTTCAGCAGAGATGCTGTCAGTATATTCTACAGCCCCAGCCGATTGGACTGAATAGTTTTGAAAAGAGTTGATATACTATAAGATTGATTGATTGATTTGAACGGTGTATCAACCCGTCTAGCTTTATTTCATGACTAGGAGTTAGGGAATCACGTTCATTGTACATTCATATACATTTTTGTAGTTATTTTTGGTAAAGTCCTGTCGAGTAAGAGTACTTTTTAACCAGGGGCTCTTCTTTGTGTTGGCACTATAACAGCTAATGCCACACCGTGATAGAGTAGATTTGGGAGTAATGGCAAGGAAAGTGTACTCCACACTCCGCATATTTCTAGAACAGAAGTATCACATTTAGAAAATAGTTTCGTATCTTTTGGGGGAAGATTGGATATGTCTTATCCTTCTGGAGCCAGCATATTTTAATTCCAACCAACATTGGTTCATATGATATAAGAGAAGCGACGAACAATGAACAGCTAACGTGACATATCCTGTTCTTTGAAGAAAAATTATCTGGTATTCAAAAGTCTTCAGATGACCTTTGTCTGATATCTGTGGTCGTTTCACCGGGCACTCAGCTCTTCATTTGGGAAATAAATGTTAGTCAGCCCAAATTCTCTCACCCTGTTTCAAAGGGTTATATAAGACGAATAAAAGACAAGAACTAACTATTTTATCAAATTTTTCAGTTAATTCGACATTAGGCAATGATCAGTATAAAGTTTTTTTAATGGCAGCTTATTAAAAAGTTAAATACCACTAAAGAAACATGGAAAAAGAAAGAAATCGTTTAAAATAACTTCACGTTAAACGAAGTTCAATTTTTAAAATTCTATTTAATTTTTTTATCTTTCAGTATCATGATATATTTTGTAACATAATACACACACACACACACACACACACACACACACACACACACACACACACACACACACACACACTCTCTGTCTCTCTCTCTCTCACATACACACACACACACTCTCTCTCTCTCTCTCACACACACACACACACACACACACATATATATATATATATATATATATATATATTATTTCAAGTAAAACGGGATAAGAAAAACAGACTAAAAACTCTAAACTACACAGTTTTTAAACTTTTTCACCAAAATATGAAGCAATAAAAAAAAGCACACATTATATATATATATATATATATATATATATATATATATATATATATATATATATATATATTATAACAGTGTTGGTTGTTACTAAATTACTTTGTGGGTTTGTATCGAACCAAGTGCAATATAATACGGAGAGTGCCCAATATCTAGGATAGAGCTATATAATAATAATAATAATAATATATATATATATATATAATTCATAGAATTTAGACTGCTTTCAATCCACAAAATCTTCACTGTGCGCTATACATGAAAATGCTGAACAATGTAACTATATACTTCAAGTACAAAATAGGATTATAATAAAACAAGATGAAAATGTCATGACTCCGAGTTTCACTTAATCGATTTTCAGGTTAGCTTGTATTCGACATCTCTATCGAATTTGAGACACTCTGAAACACATGTACACTTGGAATCAATTTTCAGAATTAAACGAAATCAAAAGAAAATACACTATAAAAACCAAAAGCAAAACCAAATTTATTTTTAAGTATAGGAAAATTTCCAAAGTAGAATGCATGTTTTTTTTTTTCTTAAAAAATACCTTTTTTTTTCTCGGTTAGCGTTAGAGATTGGGTGGTTCTTGAATCTCTTTACAGTGTTCTATATTGTACACAAGGTTCTGTGACGTCATACTTTGTTGTGTACATTTTTTTGAATTGCTGAAAAATCACTAATTCTGAACGAGTGTCGTTTTTAAGCACAAGAGGTACGGTCTGCATTATGCACCTTAATATGCCGTTAGACCAGGCATGATCAATATTTCGGCGTCGATGCAGGAAGAAGTAAGTGGTTGAGTGACTTAGTCTCGCGGTAAACAATTTATATCATTCAAATTGTTTCTAAAAAGGGTTTCTTTTATTTCTTTTTTGTCTTAATGAAAGACATATCAACAACAACGACAATAACAACAAAAATATAAACAGCTTTAACAATAAAGAAAGCTACCAATTAAAAATTGATATGAAAACACTTGCTCCTACTTCGAATGTTGTATCTTTCTGCCATTTCCCAGCCTCTTAATCAGGCACCAGTATACACATACAAACGGATTGATTGTTTTTTTCCCGATACACTAAAAGAAAATTAGATCATTTCACGTCAGACTCGAAGTTTTCTGTATTATTATTATTATTATTATTATTATTATTATTATTATTATTATTATTATTATTATTTACTCTTTTAGAGTTTTTCACATTAACGTTAGCTGATGGTTTTTCACTGGAGTTTGAGTGACATAAGTCTCTTCAAGTCTCCAGGACTCTTCTCAATATTCTGGCAATTTTCAATAATGCTGTTGTTTATTATTATTATTATTATTATTATTATTATTATTATTATTATTATAGTTGTTGTTATTGCTGTTGGTAGTGGTTGTGCTGTTGTTGTGAATATTAAGCTTGTATCATGAGTCTTCTTTCTATCTGTGTGTAAAGTGGTTAGGTTTCAAAAATAGAAAGAAAGAACAAAAGATATATATATATATATATATATATATATATATATGAACTGACTGAGATAGATAGATAGATAGATAGATTGATACAAACAATATTATATATATATATATATATATAGAGAGAGAGAGAGAGAGAGAGAGAGAAAGATCAACTGAGAGCGACAAAGTTAG
The DNA here is from genome assembly GCA_963585895.1 of Sepioteuthis lessoniana. Taxonomy (NCBI): domain Eukaryota; kingdom Metazoa; phylum Mollusca; class Cephalopoda; order Myopsida; family Loliginidae; genus Sepioteuthis; species Sepioteuthis lessoniana. The sequence continues at coordinate 40,027 of CAUZXS010005404.1, read as the reverse complement.
AGAGGAACAGAGATAGATAGATAGATAGATAGATACACAGAGAGAGAGAGAGAGAGAGACCGATAGATAAATGTGAACAGACTAAGATAGATTGATTGAAAGATAGAACGTACGTAAATGAATAAGAGATAGAGACAGAGAATAAACAGAGAAATCAGAAGGAAAGAAAGAGAGAGAGAGAGAGAGAGAGAGAGAGAGAGAGAGAGATATCAAATCCAAAATCACACATACAGTTACAAAAATTAGATATTTTTATAGGCATAAAAAGTAAAAAGTTATGTATATTTTTCACAAATTCTTATTTTATCATTTTTTTTTAAGAAAATAATTTACTTTTTAAAAAAATGTAGGGAGTAATAGAACCGACTAGGTGAATGATGTTTTACAAGATTATTCGAACAAATATTTATTATTTTTCCCCACAACGTTTCGACGGATGCATTCTCCAGCCTTTTTCAAGATAATTTTACATCCAAATATCTGCACATATTATCATATCATTCTTAAACCCTTTTTCATCATATCTCGTCATTTTCATTCTGAAATCCATAACTTATACGTATAAACTTGTGAACCATTCCAGTTGAGATAGTGACAAATTTCATATGGAAAAATAATTCCCCTGAATGATTTACACAGGTAATATACACCTGGTGAAGGCCGGAGATCCTATGGACTGAAACATTAGGAAAAAACAACGAAATTGAAAATATGAGTTCGAATAATATAAGGAAAAGTCAATGTTTCATTTAAGAACGTTAGACAAATCTCGAAGAACAAGATAGTATAAACTCCAAAACTTTATGATGAAAGCAATTTAGTGTATTAGAACTGTATTTACTCGTGTGTAACATGGCCATACATGAATATGTGAAACGTACATAGAATGTTCATAACATATATACATAGAACATAGGAATCCTGAAACACGAAAAGCACTTACGACTTCTTAGTTCAGGTACGAAACCTTTTATTACCTTTGAGTTTAAAGGTTCTTCGACATAAGGAGAGAGATACCCATTCTTTCTATTCTGGCTTTTCCATCTGCCCCCCGAACACGTGTGGCATCCTACACAAGGCCATTGGCCTGGCTTCAGCGAGCCCCGAAAGTCAACCGTCTTCCTCCGAGCCGGGAACCTAACTCCACTGACTTTTTTCAAATCCCCCAAAATCCTCCGCGCTCGCTTCCGGTGCATGACGTCATTCACATCCCCCTATCTGGGATTTTTATTTTGACATCTCTGAATGGCACATCCGCCCCGCGCACGCGCGTGAACACCTGCGTTCATGTTGCACCTAAGTCACCCATGCACTGAGCCGAAAGGTTCTCAGCCTAACTAAACCCAAAGGCATAAAACGAAAGCCCTCGGCCATTATATTACACGTGTTTACTGTAATATTGGATACCGAAATAAAGGATTGGATATTTACTATATCATACTAACAAACAAGCATACGACATTTGAATTTTTGACATATAAGCGATTTGATAAATTCAAACTATGTTTAAATGGAAAATTGAACTATTTGTAACTTGAGTTTAATTTTAAATTTAGATTGGAGCAAAAATTGAAAGAAGTAGTTGAAATGTGAGAACAGATTTCAAATACATAGACGCAATTTCTATGCACCAATGTGTTTGTTGATCACAAGGAAACTGAGGGATAGTATTCCTAATCATTTATCAAGCTTAACTTAGATTGGCAAAAGGCCAGACGTATGGAACATTCAGTGAGAATTGAAGTCACTAACAATGTTTGGCTAGCTTAGCTGGCTAATCATTACTCTATGCGAAACGCCCAAGAATAATATATATATATATATATATATATATATATATATATATATACAAACAAGAGAAGTTTACAATTAAAAAGTATACGACCTCACTATAGCAGAGCAGCTACATAAACAAGAAAAAATATCAAATTATGCGCATAAAGTTAGCTGTCTTAAATGTTTGGCATAGGCATAATTATCAGATGGACAGCGTCAGAAAAAGTTTATGTTTGGTTAGTTTAATTTTATGGCATATCAGCTATTGGATCTTATTTAATGGCAAATTCATTTTTATAAATATAAACAGTACTATTTCAAACAACTCAGTTTAGCATAAGTACACTATTTAAATGACAAAAACAGTCTATTTTAAACAATTTAGTTTAGCGTAAGTACACTGTTTAATTTTATTTGACCCATAGATAGGACCCTATTAGGTGCTACCACTCCAGGCCAGAGTGGACCTGGGAGCGATGGCAATGAAGGAGCACTCTGCATTTTCCAAAGCTCCAGCATTACCACAGTCTCACCATCAGATTGTTTAGTGCTATATCTAGGACACTCATTGAAGGAGTCTTACCCGTCTGCCGAGATGCAGTCGGTATATTCAACAGCTCCAGCCAACTGGGCAAGTGTGAAATGGTGTGTCCATTGTAATTATATAGTACTGTAAGGTAAAATGTTAAGATGGAATGACCTGTTTAAACTGACACTTGACCCCCCCCAATACATGAGTATATGTATACATATATAGGACTATCCAGTAAAGGATAAAAAATTGAAATTAGTCAGGTGGTAAATGACACGGTAGATACTTATTAATATGTCTACACTTTGATATCAATTCACTTCTTTAGTTAGACAATTTGTTTTCAGTCTATTCTTGGATGAATAATTTTTCTGCTTGATACAACTTACAACTTTTGTTACTTCCTTGGTAAATTCGCGCTTTTTTTTTACAATATCTCAAGTAATTATGCGAGAATTAAACGTTTGTTTTTTAATTAGACACAATGACAATATTGTAGTCTTCATATTTACCGAACCCCTCCGTTCGGGCAGGATATGACACAAGGTCAATTTTTAAGCGGAGTTTAACAGGTTTGAATTCAGAGTTTTCCTTCTTCTAGACTAGTTGCCCGAAGAACCTAGTCTGCCCTATTATTTTCCCATAGCTGGGGGGAGAATAATTAGATTCATACCTTTCCCAAGGGTATTAGTGCTATGTTAAAATGCAATCAGTCTCGTCCAGGATTTGAACTCGTATCGCCGTGTTCATTTCTTACGACGATAACCATTATACCACGGGCACCTCTGCTAAAAATATTGTATTCTTGACATGTTTTTATTCTTAAAGCTGGAATTTGTTTATTTTTCCTTTTATGTTGAATGAAGATTTTGTATGAAAATATCTGTAAAAATAAGCAAACACATTTCTTCGGAATACGGTGTGTCCCAGTGACGCTATGGCTAACGTACCGAACTGCGGCATCAAAGAAAGTGAATTTGGACTCCAGTCGCGCTGTTATGTTCCATTGCGGTCTAATATCTTTGGGAAAGGCATGAAACCCTAACACCCCAAGTTATGTGTTATATAGTATCGCTGCTGTTCTTCTACAAGAATGATTTTAATATTAAATATCCCACGAAGGTTGATATACAATTAAGCGAAGAAAAACAAACAAACCAGATACTCCCCCAAACAATACTTAAATTTTATTATTCATTTTTCAGAATATATAGATTAAGATTCATCTTACAATAAAAATAACATTGGGTGCCCCATTCATTCGGCCTTGTGCAACATGTAAGCAAAAAGCTTAGTAAATTACTACAACAAAAACAATACTATTATTTTATTTCTATTTGTAGTTTTCGTTAACCCATTCGCCGGCAGATTATTATTTTTTAATTCTCATTGATTGGGCAAATTATTTTCAAAATAATTTTCAAAATAGTGGGTATGTTCAAACAAGTCAATTAATCACACACACACACACACACACACACACACACACACACACACACACACATATATATATATATATATATATATATATATATATATATATATATCGATAATTCATCAGCAATTATGTGTTATATTACAATGAAGTATTCACTTTAGATTATGATGTCTCGCAAAATAAACTTTACGCAATAATACATCGCAGTAGGAAGTCCTAGCCATGTTTCTAAAGATTAGCATTGAATAAGTCAACGAACAGCAAATAGAAAAATGCATTACATTGAACTAACAGGAAAATGGCAAAATGTACCGTCGGTGGCAAAAATATCGTACTGCCGGCAAAAGGGTTAATAATTGCTTCAGTGTATGAAAACAAGTAATCTTCTTTAGTGCTATGTGTTCATACGTTCATTTGTAATTTTTTTTATTTTGAATTGAACATAATTGACAAGGAAATATATCAGGGTAGCTGAGCAAACGTTTTCTTGATTGGTTTCGTTTGGTTTTATGGCGTATCAACCATTGTTGGTTATTTAATGCCAAATTCTGTTTATTCATATTTATTAGATATATATTATTTGTAAACATAAGTTAACAAATTTTAATTGTTCGAGTATTGCCATGTATCCCTAACTATTTAATTAAACATCAGTCATTTCTTTATGCACAAATGATAAAACAGTTCTATTTTTGACAATTCAATTTAGCATTGGTCATTTGTTTCCAATCAGTTTAAATTTCAAACCATTCTATTTGACCTCTAGATAGGGCCCTATCAGATACTTCTACTCCGAGTCAGAATTGGCCTGGGAGCAATGTCAATGAAACGGTATTCTGCATTCCCCAAATCTCGTTTAGTCTGGAGTCTCGTCATGATATTGTTTAGTGTCATATTTGCCACACTTGTTGTTCGTGGTGGGGGTCTTACTCATCTGCAGAGATGAAGTCAGTAGATTCTACAGAGACAAACGGTTGGGTTGTATTTTTTTTAAATATTCACTTTGACTGGTCTTTCCCAATGTCTACAAAACTGGGAAAATAATGGTTTAATTTCCTTTACACTCTCCTATAGCATATTCGTATTTACCCAACCGCTCCGCATGCAAAAGTTGCAACACAAAGTCAATTTTTGAGCAGAGTTTAATTTTTTTTAATTGAGAGTTTTCCTTCTTCTAGGGTGGTTTCCGTAGAAAAGCTTTTCTTCATTATTGCAGCTCTATATGCATTTACCCAGCCGCGCTGCATATACAAGTTACGACACTACATTAGTTTTTTTTAATAAAGTTTAAAACGTCTGAATCGAGTTTTCTTTCTTCTAGACTGGTTGCCATACCCAAGGTAAAGAGCCAAGATTGTCCTTCTATTTAATCATAGTTAGAGGGACAATTATGGGATGCATAATTTCCCCAAGGTTATTTACTTAGTGTGAAATTTAAATAAATTCGTTCAGGATTTGAGTCTGAGCTGTGAGTCTATATCAAGCGACACTGACCATTATACAAGAAACGCTTCCATTATAAGACTTTGATTAATTTTAAGTTGACAGGTTTTTGATAACCAAATCTTGTCACTAAATTTTCTGACCACCGTGTATTATAAAGGTATTTACATTTGCTTCCCATTCTTGTTGAATTGTTATATTTGAATAGACTGTTTTTTTTTTTTTTTCAGTTTATGACAACTTTGAGTCAGATGTCTCAAGGAATGTTCTTTTTGCTTTTTTGTAATAACAAGCTTAGATAACAAATAAAGACGTGGATGTTTTTAATCTTTTTTAGAATGTAAACTCCGAGGGATTTCTCAGTTGATGGTATTGACTACTCATTGAGAGATTCTTTGGGTTTGATTTCTCTTCGTTTGTTTTAGTTTTTTTGTTTAATGGTATATAAACTTTCGTGGGTTATTTAATACCAAAGCCATCCTTGTTGAAGAACAAGGAGCTATCAAATCCATAGCTACAGGCATACGGGAGTTAATACCTTAGATAAGGGCATTAGTCCAAAAGTGCAACTGGAGTTCGAACTCGCTTACGAGGATGTCACAGTCCAGCACGATTGCCACTACACAACGGTGATGCCCCGGCCCGTTTATTTCAGTTGGATGGAGATGTTTAGTCTATGGGCTAAATAAAACAAAATATGTTATATTGTTTTTCTATTCAACAGTGTCAGTTTATTTATATTGAACGATTAATTGATTTTAACGGCTTATCAACTCGCCTAGGTTTATTTTATACTTAGAGGTTAAGGAATCGCGTTCAGTATATGTTAATATTTATACTCTTTGTTGTTTCTTGAAAGATTTTTTTGCAACGGTCCTATCAAATATAAATAGTTTTTAAACAAATCTATTTGACCCACAGATGTGACCTTAACAGATATTACTCATCCTGATGAGAGTGCATCCGGGAGTAATTCCAGTAATTTATTGATTGAAAAGATAATCCTCACTTCCCATATATCCAGAACCAAAACCCCATCACCAAATGCAGTTTAATGTAATTCCCAGGACACCTCTTTGTTGGAAGAGGGTTTTACCATTCTGCAGAGAATAAGGGCCGGCGACGAGGCAAAAGCCAGCTTAAAACGATATATATATATATAAAAACAGAGAATTAACGGAATCATCGGTAGAGAGGGGAAAACAATTTTTAAAAATAAAACTGCGAGGGCCCTTTCATCCGGCACTATTCATGCTAGACCACCGGAAAGTAGTAACATGGGTAATTTATAAATTATTTGAAAAAGGACTGGGTGAAAAAAAGTTTTTAAGTCAGCCCAGTGTCTAATGCGTCCCCCAATATATTCAAAATGTGACTGTTTCTCTATCTACATAGAAAGGGGTGATCTATAGCGATATAGATCGCCTCTAAGATGTTAAGTTGTACTTTGTCCCTAGCTCTTTATATATATATATATATATATATATATATATATATAAACAAATAGGGGAATCCTATGTATAAGGGAGACCAAATTATCTTTAAAAATAAAAGAATGCTAGGGCTCTTTCGTCTGGTGCTATTCATACAATCCCACCGGAGAAATGTTTAAACAATGGCCGAGTAAATTTCGGGCACTCACAGGCTCTTGACTCGGCTATTGGCGAACATCTTTTATCTACAAATAATGGCAGGACCAACTACTAAGATGACTGGTTTTCGGTTCTGCATAGAGCCAGGAGTAAAATCCATTTGAGCATCTTAGAGGCGATCTACATTTTTTTTAGATCGCCCCTCTCTATGTAGACCGAGAACCAGTCATAACTTACATATTTAGGGTGACATATTAGGTGTGACATAACGTTCCCCATATTTTTGTCACATTTTGTTATCATTTTCCCTATTTGTATTACTCGTTTTTAAACGTTTCTCCGTTGGGATTGTATGAATAATACTGGACGAAAGGGCCCTAGCATTCTTTTATTTTAAAAAAATAATTTGGTCTCCCTTATACAGATGATTCCCCTATTTGTTTGTTCATATAAATTTGAGTGTACCAAAAGTTTAATTATATACATAGTTTATTATATCATAGTTTTTATATTTTTAAATAAAGAGTGGGCAATATCGGTGATTTGTATCTGTAGATCCGAATTAATGTTTTTTGGATTGTCTCAATTCTTTATCAGATCTTTGGTTGTCCCAGTCTATTTTCTTGGTTTTTCGGGGTTATTCCAAAAATTATAGGACGCTAACAAAACGGCTGAAGAAGAAGCTAGACGGCAATTACACAAGAATGCTGCGAGCAATCTTGAACAAGTCCTGGCGGCAACACCCCACAAGACACCAACTGTACGGCCACCTGCCTACTATGTCGAAAACTATTCAAGTTAGACAAACCAGACATGCAGGACACTGCTGGAGAAGCAGGGACGAACTCATAAGTGATGTACTCTTATGGAGCCCCACACATAGCCGTGCAAAAGCGGGACTACTTGCACGAACATACATTCAGCAACTATGTGAGGATACGGGATGTAGTCCAGAAGACCTGCCAGAGGCGATGAACGATAGGGAAAAGTGGCGAGAGAGGGTCAGGGATATCCGTGCTACCAGCACGACATGACGATGATGATGATTGGTAATACTTTTTCAGTTCTCTAGCATGGTCCTCACATTTATAATTTTTTTCTCTTTTTTTTTAATGTTTCACTGTGATTTTCTCTAAATTCAAAAAACTAAACTTTACTGTTTCTTTTGTTGTCAGTTACAATGAAATCTAGTCATTGGTTTTCATTTGGTGATGTTTCTTTTTTAGATCTCAAAATGATAGAGACTTTTGTGTCTCCTTTTCTAGGATTAATTCTTGTCTCTGCACATTCTATTTGTTAGTCTGAACAAACTTTAGTCGATAACACAATTTCGTGTGAAGCACTTTCTCTACCCAGTCTCTACTAATAACCACCAAAAGATTTTTACTCTATACCTTGGCTATTTTCATTATATATATGCATATGCAGCCCCCCCCCATATATATATATATATATGTGTGTGTGTGTGTGTGTGTGTGTGTATTTGTAGAAAGATTGGTAACAAGGTAATCCAAGTGGAGGAGAGATTTATTGAGTAGTTGACACAATAGCGTTTCGGTTCTACTGAACCATCATCAGGATCATGAAGGGTGATATTAGCGATATTAAGGTAACATTGGATGTTTAAAAATGCAAAATGCAAAGACTTAGGGGAAACTATGTATGATAAGAAAAAGTTGGCCGTTTAATTGGTGAATCAATATTTGTTGTTTTAAATTACGTCATTTTAATTATTAGGAATATTGTATAGAATTTGTTACGTTTGTGGAACGAGAAAGATTTCGAGTCAAAAGGAAGAAAAAAAATAAAAATAAAAATAGAAAGCATAAAAATTAAGATATGAGTGGAAAATATTATCTAAAGATGGAATATATTGTAGCTATTTAAAATGGATCTGCTCAAGGAAGGAGAAATATAAAAGACAGGACGTGTATTTAGGGGATTAAAGAATGAGATGGCAGCGGCTTCGAAAATTCGTCTTAGACTTTTATAATGGATATATTATTAACATAGTCGGCAATCTTAGTCGAGGGTGACCCAAAGGTTCTCTTTTTAATAGCTACTACATCGCAGTGTAGGGGGGCGTTACTCCTTTCCCTGGATTGCTCCACTTTACCCTTGATCTGTTCCTTATAATGCTGAGTGTTAAGCAAAGCAGCATCAAGTACCATTTTTTGAGTCTTTGGTATGACTCGACCTGGAATTGAACCCCGTTTTCCCGGACCATTGGCGAACACTCTACTGATTAGGCCAATGGCCTGATTAACAAAGCTGATAGTGATTATACAAAGAGGAATATTTCTTTTGTGTTATTTATTTTTGGATTTTTCTTAACTAATTTCGTACTTAAGTTATCGTCAGAAAAGAAGTTGTTTTTTTTTTTTTAATTTTTATTTATTGCGGACCTTTTGTCCTCATCTTGGTAGTTTTTGTGCTGTTTCTTCTTTCACTACGTTTCGGCCAAATTTCACCTCTGGCCTTCTTCAGGTGATTTACCACGACCTTGGATAGGAATGCTAAGTCTTGTAACCGTATCCCCAGTAATTACTGCCTTCCATAGTTGTTGTCTGTCGCTATACGTTTTTGACCTCTGGCCGGCTTGGGTAGGATTTGAAACCGCTATCTTCTGACAATGCCCACCTGGAACCGTAGAGACTCAACGCTATCCGCTGCGCCCCGAAGGGCGATCAAGGATGGATTTTTTGGTTTTATAAATCCTTATCTGGTCTTCCAGATTCGAGTCCGTACCGAATTTTTGTACTTGTCTTTAATTGGAATCATTTTGAGATGAGGTTTCTTAATCTAAGAATTAATTCTTATTTAGATTTTTTTTCTCAGATTAAGAAGCCTCATCTCAAAATGATTCCAATTAAAGACAAGTTTTTTTATGTTTTGAAAAGAATCGATATTTATAGAGAAGCGACAAAAATGCATTAGCGACTTGAAATATTTATTTGTGGAATAAAAATTATTTACTTGCATCCAAGTGACTTTAATTGAACGTTATATGTCATTTTTCAGAAAGTTTGATAATGAACTCTTCTTACCCAGTCGGCTGGGGCTGTAGAATACACCGACTGCACCTCTGCAGACGGGTAACACCACTCCACCCAAACGAATGTCCTAGATATGACACTAAACAATCTGATGGTGAGGTCCCTGTAATGCTGGGGCTTTGGGGAATACGGAGCACCCCTTCATTGCCATTGCTCCCAGGTCCACTCTAGCGCGGTGTGGTAGCATCTGATAGGGCCCTGTCTATGGGTTAAATAGAACTAACGGCATACTTATGCTAAACTAAATTGTTTGACAAAACTGAATAGCTTGAAATAGAAATGTTTTTCACAATTAAACCGTACTTACATTTAAACTGCGTGGTTATGATAAACTGAATTATTTGAAGTAGAACTGTTTTTTGACATTTAAACTGTATTTACACTAAACTGAATTGTTTAACATAGAACTGTTTTGACGATTAACTGTGTTTAAACAAAATCTGTACTTATACTAAACTAAATTAGCCGAATTAGAACTGCTTGACTAAATTGAATAGCTAGAAATAGAATTGTTTTTCACAATTAAACTGTACTTACATTTAAACTGCGTACTTATGCTAAACTGAATTGTTTGAAATTGTACTGTTTTTGATATTGAAACTGTATTTACACTAAACTGAACTGTTATATATAACTGCTTGAATAGTTCGGAATAGAAATGTTTTTGACAATTAAACTGTGTACTTATGCTAAACTGAATTGTTTGAAATAGAACAGATTATTTACAAAAAAATGGATTTGGCGTGAAATAACCTACAACGGTTGATATGCCATAAAACTCAACTAACCAACCAACCAATCATGAACTCTTCATGTAGAAGTTATACTTTAAACATGGAAGGAGTGTGTTTCAAATTAGCCGTCACGGCTTTTGCCTTATTTATTTGTTTATTTAGCTTCTCATGTGTCACACCTAAAAGTAGGATAGAATCCTATTTCAGAACAGCGCCATTCAGTTTGATGTAGAATCCATTCGGGATTTGATTATGTGTTTCTAGTTATTTGGTTTAAGATAAAATGGCGCTTCTGACTTTCCAATATATTGTTTTTGGCGGCGTGTGCAGTCGAGTAAATAAATTACATTATTTTTCTTAAAATCTAAAAGAAAAAATTGGGAAGAAGAAAGACACATATTTGTGTCCTCGAGATGTGCTTGAATTCTTTCACTCATTTAATGTCTTAAAAATTTCACTGACTACTGCCTTATAAGGGCATAGTATTATATACTCATTGGTCGGGTGGGTAGAGTGTTCGCCAATGGTCCGGGAGACCTGGGTTCAATCTCATACCAAAGACTTTAAAAATGGTACGTGATACCTCCTAGCTTAACACTCAGCATTATAAGGTGCTTATCAAGGGTAAAGTGGAACAATCCAGGGAAAGGAGTAGCGCCCTCCCCTACGTCTCGGTGTAGTAGCTATTGAAAAGGGAGCCCTCTGGTCACCCTCGACTGCGGTCCCCAACTTTTTATTGTATACAAGGATTAAACATTTCACTCATTTTTTTCCAAATAAAGAGGATACCGTGTGATATTAAGCAAATAGATACTGTAAATATTAGATTATAATTCTGCCCAGAATGAGAGACAAATCAATGGAATGAGTTTGGTTTGGTTTGGTTTTATGGCACATCAACGATTGTAGCTTATTTAATGCTCAATCCATTTTTATAAATGTAACAGTTTTATTTGACCCATAGATAGGACCCTATCAGGTGCTGCCCTTCGAGGCTAGAGTGGACCTGACAGGGGTGGCAATTAATGGGTTACTCTGCCTTTCCCAAAACCCCAGCATTACTGGTACCTCACCATCAGATTGTTTAGTGTCATATCAGGACACTCGTTTGGGGAGTATTAGCCCTCTGTAGATATATGCAGTCGGTGTATTCTACAGCTCCAGTCGACTGCGCAAAATGAACTAAGACATAGATGAATACATAAATAGATAGATAATAACTTTGATGTTCTCAATATTTTATACTCACATCAATCAACTTCCTCTCTTATACGAAGAACGTGAAATCTATGATGAGCTTTTTCGTAATAATTTCTTTTTGATAATAAGTATTTTAAAACAAAGAACTCACTTTTAATTATATTTTGCAAAACAATTTTTACACAATCCATTAATCACAGTGGGGTCTCCTAGCGATGTTTCTATATATTAACATTGAATTGGTCAACGAACAGCCAGTTGGAAAATACCATAAATTGATCTACCGATAAAAATGGGGTAACGAGATCACGTTGTCTTTCGTATCATTGACACAATCATGTCTTACTGGCTTTAAAAGTGTTTAGCAAGTAAATCATTCAGAAATAAATTGCAGTATAATTGTTTTAAGAAACAGATTCTTTCTCTCCATTTTAACTTCATTTTCTTTTACAAGACCCATAATAGCATAGTTATCTGCTTGGCAAAAATTGGAAAAAATGACGCTGAGATTCAGTGTCCTTCTGTAGACTTATGCCTTATCCCGTCTCTTTTATGAGTTATAGCCCAAACAATGAGACCAAATTTTAGAACAATGTTTGTCGGAAGTCGTTGAAGCATATGGCTAATTTGTTTGTTCATATCGCCTCTGCAGTTTTTATATTGGAATCAGACATCTTATCCCTTTAGGTAAAACAAAGATAATTGACCCATCCAATATTCAGAAAGCAGCGGTCACTCACCGTATATCTTCTAAACCATTAGATAATCATATTAAGATTCTATTTATCGAGAAATAAATGTTTCCATAATATTTGCTACGAATACGAATACAGTAAAACTTTCATTCAATTTAATGTTTACGTCGTGTTATTTATTGAAATTAATTTAGTTTTTCTCATATATGTAGCGTAAGAGGTATCCTCTTGGTATCATGGCCAAAGTGGATGCTATTTATACATCTTTCCGCCAAGATTAGGTATGACATAAGGCTTTTTTAGAGCAAGAGCCGGGCAAGGGCTGAAGCCTGCATGACCAGCAGTGCCACAAATTCTTGGCCCCGTCAGCATTCCCATACTGGTGCCCCTTAGACACCAAGCAATAAATCTAATTCTGCCGAAGCAGGTATAAACCTGCGGGGACGTCCCACCGCTGAGAGCAAGTATTAATCACCTTAGCCAACGAGCGAGGCCAGATGAACGAAACCACACCAGCCGAGCTGTGTACCATCCAACACGGCCGACATGCGTGTGACCAGTCCGCAAGGCCCCTCTCATTGTAGTCCAAAGTGGATTCCTCATAAGTACCACTTGGCTGATACTTATCATGTTTTACATTTAACGGTTTTCTTTCCGGTGAATCACTTCCGTTCATCCCGTATTTTCGGTAGTCCTCTTTTTTCTAAAATATACAGAAATATAGGGCACTCAGCAAAAATAAGATCCAGAAAGAATTGTCTGGTAGTCAACCTTACTAATTATTTTACCACAGGGTGAGTTCTCGATGAACACACATATAATGGCAAAGCACATATTAAACTATTATGCCTAAAAGTGCATTATATATATATATATATATATATATATATATATATTCGACTAAGTGGTAATTTCATTTAGGTAAGTTGTATTTTAAGCGAATCATGGTTTATCTTAATTGAGTTTATTGTCAATCCCATACGGATAAGCTAAAGTGTTCAATGTATTATCGAATTATGATAATAAAAATATATGATTAAGTTAAGTTATTGGGTTAATTTATATATATATATATATTACTTCCTGAAGACGACGTAAAACTTCAGGAACATGTGTTGGAGAAGAATAAATAACTTAAAAACAAATTCTCTTGTGGACCCTTCATTTTAAAATATATACATATATATACGTATATATATATATATATACATATATAGTACTTGATGCCACCTTGCTTAACACTCAGCATTATAAGGTAAGGATCAAGAGTAAAATGAGCAATTCTGATTGCTTCCCTTGATCCGTACCTTATAATGCTGAGTGTTAAGCAAAATGGCATCGAGTACTATATTTTGAGTTTTTGGTATGATTCAACCGGAAATTAAACCCCTGTTTCCCGGACCATTAGCGAACACTCTACCCACTAGACCAAACGTATTTTCAATAAATTACCTTTGATTTCATATAGGTAAGTGTATTTTCAATGATTTGCTATTTATTTCATTTTGGTAAGTGTATTTTCAAGGAATTACGGATAATCACGTCCAAGTGTTTTCTCAATTGATTACTTATAGACTCAGTTAGTTGTGTTATTAATGATATAATGCAAATAACAATTGTGCAATGATATTTACAAATAATTACCGATAATTTCAAGTATGTACAAGTAGTTTCAATGAATTTTTGATTATCTCAAGGATGTAAAAAAGATTTTCAATGAAGTGCTGCCAATCTCAAGTGTGTAAGTGTTGTTTCATTGACTCACTGATAATAAATACTACGCATTATTTGTAATTAAATTGCTAATAAACAACCTTCCCATTTCTCTCTCTCATTAATTAGATAAATCGTTATCAAATAACAGTAATTGGGTATAAAATTCACAAACACATAATATATATATATATATATATATACTTTTGATATTAATCAATTAAATCTATTGTTATATATAGGCCTTAGACCATCCGATTTCCTTATAAATTCTCTATTTTCCATGTACAATTCTACTTTTCGGAATCTAGAATTGTCTAATGAACTCAAAAGCGTTGAATTATTCGTGGCAATATGAAGTATTAATGTTATATATATATATACATATATATACATGTGTGTGTGTGTGTGTGTGTGATTGAAAAAAAGCTTTTCTGTGAAGATCAACTTGTTATAAAAAAGACTTGGTCAAAGTCAAGGATGCCAAAGCTGTTTCAAACACTGATGTTATGATAGGGATTTTGTAATAAATTCCCGTAACTCAGTTTCACACAGGCAGATGTGTATAGCAGCTATGGTGGAGTTGGGAAACAAAATGCCTGCTTTCGCAGCGTTTAAATACTTTTCAGACAGTACTCAACTAGTTTTAGGACCAGAGTCATAATGCCAATATTGAACAGAATTGCAAAAAGTAGGTCCTCCGAGCAATGTTTTAGAGGAATAACAAGTTTTGAAAGGATCTTTTCATAAAGTGCACAACAACAAAATGTAGTAATCTATATATATATATATATATCATCTTCATCATCATCGTCATCATCATGATATCGTGCAGCAAGCACGGATTTCTCTGACTCTCGCTACTCGTTTCAATCTTCCATCGCACCTGGCAGGTCCTCCATTCTACATCTCGTATCAGTGCACAGCTGTTGCAGATATGTTCTAGCTGGTCACTCAACACTTGCTCGTCCGTGTGATGGAGTTCAAAGAAATACATCGCTTATGAGTTCGTCCATTCTTCTCCAGCTATGTCCCCTGTGTTTTGTTCGTCTAATTTGGATGGTTTTCGAGATGGGTGGTACGAGGTCCTACAGCTGCTGTTTTGTGAGATGTTGCCTCCAGGACTTGTTTTATATAGCTTGTAGCATTCTTGTGTAATTGCCGTCAAGCTTTTTTTCTCTACACTTTTTCAGAGTCCATGTGGTACATCCATATAGCAGTAGTGACACGACCGCTGCTAAGAAAAATTACGTTTTATTTTATCGGATCGATCTGACTTCCCTATAACCAATAATCTATCGATAGCTGTTCATGCCTTCGCTGGTTGCGTATTGATGTCAATTTCTATAGATGAGACGCTGTTTCCGAAGTATGACTAGATTTTGTTCTAATATATATATATATATATATACGAGTGTGTGTGTATGTGGGGCCATTGGTTTGGTTTCTTTGCTTAATGGTATATTAACATTCATGGGTATTTTAAAGCTAAAGCTCTCCTTGTAGAAGAACAGTAGTGATATGCTGTAACTCTAACTTGGAGGGATAAATATGTTCTTGCCATTGCGACAGGTATTAGTCCGAAAGTGAACGTTGAAGCGTGACTGGCGTTCGAACTCATTTCCTACAATGTCACAGCCCAACACGTTAGCCACTCACTCTCGAGGAGTATTGTTCTTTGCTTAGCTGTTTAGTACTCACCGTTTCCCATTGAATTGTATCATTTCATTCAAAGGCCTGAACTCTTTATTTTTGGACTTTAGTGACAACGTGAGTCGACGTTTTTGGTCGGAATTTCAGATCTTAATCCAGATTTTCTGTAAGATTTTCAACGGTAATCGAAAAAACATAGTGATCAAACAAATGGGATTATCTATTTTGTGCTATTTATTTTTGGTCGTTCCTAAATAGTTTTGACTTCATGTCATCGTCGTGAGAAAAATTTCTCCGAAGAAAAGACCTTTTCTTTAATTTTTGAAATAGTTTTTCTTTTAAGAGTTGATTTGCTACAAAAGAAGCGACGAGAAATGAACTGATAATATTGTGTATTCAATTGTTGATTGAAGAATTCGTATGGTACAATCGTCAACAAGCTAGACTGGCAGTCGTTATCAGTAAAAACAGTCCTCACTGTTTTTTCTAATTAATCTGGCCTTGTTTCATTACTGCTTGTTTTCAGTTTGAATGAAATTTTGGGATTGTGTCTAGTAAACCTGTAAATGAAGTTGAGAAGTTTAACGAATGTACTTTTGGGAACCAAATCTTAAAACTGAATTATATATATCAAACTTTTAAAGGTAATGAAAATAAACATTTTAAATTTGTATAATTTGAGAACAAAGCTGAATTGTATCGGTTTCTTTATTTTTACTTATCAATTTTTCAATTTTGAATGCTTACATTTAAATTATTGACAGCGTCGAACTTTTAATATCAGAATTTTAAGAGACTTTTATGTATTTAACCCAGCTCTCTCTCGATCAAAATACGATTCAAAGTCAATTTTTTAGCTAAGTTTTATTGGTTTGAAATCAGATTTTTCCTTCTCTGAGACCAGATGCCATACTTAGGTTGAAGAGCCCATTCCCCTCAACTATTTACCTATAGCTAGACAGTGAATAGTTGGATGCATACGTTTCTCAAAACAACCTCATCCAGGATTTGAACTAGAGAAGCGGTGTCAATTTTCTACGATGATAACCATTAGACCACGAGTAACTCGTACGTAAGGAAGTTGTTACATAATAAATCACCATTATATATATATATATATATATATTGCGTTAGTATAACGTTTATTCTAGGCTAACAATGACAAATAAATGAATTAATACTTCGTTTAATTATAACAATTTATTAACCAGCACGTGAAACAATGAATAACAATATACAATCCTTCCTGTGTATAAAGTTGAGTTTAAGGGACTTACCGACGTGCTGAAGAAGATATCTGGTATCTTAGGGTTGCCTCTCTGAGAGATTTTATTGTCACTGCCTCACGGAACGCCAAGTGGAATCTTGGGATTTTGCGCCAAGACTTCTGGGCTCATCACATGATTAGTATATCCGATCACAGAGAGTCTCTCCCTCACTCACTCCATTCACAGGAATTACCATTTTACTGACTGAACACACATACACACACATATTTATACATATATATAGTATTTAACCAACATCCCACCCTGTCAGTAAATGAGACAAGATTGTTTTTTATGACTAGACCAAAAATGCTTTCTTCAGTCGGCAATCCCATATTGGGGCGCCTAAAGCATTAAACTTAACTCTGCAAAGCAGGTATAGTCCGGATAAGAGCCCTTTTGAAATTAGGTGATCAACCTTCCTCTACAAACCCGGCATGAATGCCAGATGGCCTTGCTAGGAAGCGAGAGTCCATTTCCGGCAAAATATTTATTGACAGCATGGAAATCTATTTGTCTACAAAAAAGAAATGAATTCGTAGAAATAGACTACTTCTTGATGTGAACAACCACCAGGGCTGTAACTGTAGTATCTGAAACTGAAATTTGATTATTTACAAATTCTTGTTAAGGTGTAGAATCCTTAGTTTTCCATTTCTCATTCTTTTTAAACCTTAACAAGAGACTAGAATTACATTTTTGTAAAACGGGTCATAACTTTGAAATTCCCGAAGAATTTATAAATGAGTTTCATTAATAACAATTTCGAGACAAAAAGCAAAATGAGCTGATGTCATTAAGAAAGAGACGCGGGCTGCTTTTCTCTGTAAATTCCAAATAGATCATTACGCTGTAGATTATAAAGAGGAGGTCAATTTTTTTTCAATTTCGAGGAGAAATCAGTATAATTGCATGTAATATCATCGTAAAGAGAAGGTCATAAAGGCTCAAATCTTTCAAGAAGAAATAATCACAATAGAAATATTTTTATCCCGAATTTTCCCTTCCCGAAGAAGCGAATCTATCTATCTATCTATCTATCTAATTAAATCCATATCTCTCTATCTCATTAAATCCATATCTATCTATCAATCTATCTATCTATTTCATTAAATCTATCTATCTATCTATCTATCTATCTATCTATCTATCTATCTCATTAAATCCATATCTATCTATCTATCTATCTATGAGTTATTCTTTCTGTCTCAAGCTGCGCTTATTGATACTTCTATTTCCTTTTATTCACATCAAGCATTTCAAAGAGTGGAGCAGATGTGACAAAACAATCAATAAAATCTTTCTAACTAGCCCATTATTTTTGTCCGAACTAGAATATTTGGTGGTTCATAATTAAGAAAACTATTATGAATATGAATTTTATTCACTTTTAGATATTTAGTAAAAAAACTCATTGCACTTGTGAATTCTCTTTAACTAAAAAAATATATGATTCTGTGCCTACTGTCTTTGAGTTTAGGGAATGTTGAGTACCCCTCAATTATCATCATTATCCGACCGACTATGACCCTGTGTCTTAGAACCCGTTAGGATCCCGTCTACGGGTCAAATAGATATATTTAAAAATCATTCAAATAGAACTGTTCAATCTACTCACGGTTATTATTAATATTGAATAGAATTATTAGTGTTAGATAGCTATACTTGAAGTTACTTAACGGTATACAAACAAATGATTATTCTTGATTCAAACTGGAATATTTGATAAATATAATTACTAATGTTAAATAACAATACTTGAAACAAAATAATTGTGAGCAAATAGAACTATTAGTGTTGGGTAGAAATACTTGAACCTATTTAACTGTGTGCAAGTAGAATTATTAGTGTTAGATAGCAACAACTGAAACCATTTAACAGTGTGCAAACAATAAATAGCAATACTTGAAAACGTTTAACTGCGTATAAACGAACGAACACTGACTCAGTTAATTATAATATTACCTAATATATATATATATATATATATATATATATATATATATATATATATATATATATATATATATATATAATATCTTTTCTTATTTCTCTATGTTCTGGGTATGATACCAAACTGCACCTGATGACGAGTCTACATTTCGGAAGCTCTGGGGAGTATTAACTCACCCTTTGTTTCAATTACTTCGAAGTTCATTCTGACTTTCTGGAGTAGGAGTACCTGTTATGTTCCCATGTGAGTCAAATTGCCCTGTTTGAAAATGATCACTACTGGATAGGAATGCTTGAAACCATATAACTGCGTAAAAGGAAATGTTTATTACAGAAAAATTAAAAGAAGTACGATTTAATAATCATTACAATGGAACGTTGAAATATATACTCATGATTATAATAAAACTTAATGAATCGAATATAGGCATTAAATAACCCATAGAGAGTTAATATGCCATTAGACTAATAAATCAAATCTGTCTCTCTTTCTCTCTCTCTTTTCCCTTCGTATTTTTTGCCTTCTCCTTTCTTTTTTTCTGAACTTTTCCTCTATCATTTATTCTCTTGTTATCTATCTCTCTATCTGTGTGTGAGTGTGTGTGTGCGTGTGTGTGTGTGTGTGTGTGTGTATGTCCTTGTGTTTGTTTATTAGTGGGTGTGAAGACATTCATTTAACTCCCAATCCTAAAAAAAAACATCTATAACCATCTCATATATTTTAGCCAAAGAGAAGTTGTTGTTTTTAAAGATTCACTTTAAAAGGAGGGCACTGAATTAAAACTTATTTCTTTTTACTTGAAACAATAAATTTTATTTTCCAATACCAACTGCCATATCACCCTACCTCTACCCCTGCCTCTGCCCCACCGGATGGATTAAAAATTTCTGCATGGTTTTTTTAAAAGCCGTTCGTATCCAAGAAAACCTGATACGCACATATGGTCTTGGGTTTCCTAACTCAGGACAGCAAACAGTCTTCCAGGCTTCTCCAACCTTTGATCGTAATAACCATCACCATTTTGTATTGGCTAATACTCAACACACCCACCGACTTACAAACACACATATACATGCATCTACATACACAGACGTACATTCGTATATATATATATATATTTTTTTTTTTTTGATAAAACGTCCTCGATGGCATTATGGTAGAGCAGGAAAATATCTAATCTAGACTTCACTTATATATATATATATATATATATATATATATATATATATATATATATATATTGATACCATATATATGTACGTATATACTCTATGTGCGTGTGTGGTGTACCAGTATATACATGAGCGTGTATGTGTATACATGCGGCAAATGTGAGTATAATGAACCTGACGCAATATGAAATAATTTTTTTCTTTCTTCTTTTCCTCCATGTCGCAATCATAAGAAATCTTTTTAAAAAAGATGATGATGAACTAGAATTACAATTACTATTACAAGTTCTACTTCACATGTATTGATGTTCATCTTGTCCTTCTAAATGAAATTTTGGTATATAAGAAAAATACAAGAATTACCTTCGCTTCACTGTGTTGCTTGCGTTTAAGGGTTTTAAATCACTTTTTTCTGATTAATTTGATTTTCTTTTCTTTTTCCGTATTATTCAGATATTGTTATTTATGTTGTAACATTTTTTAAAAATACAGTTTTGTTTTTTACTGTTGTTGATTAATTCACTGTTGACAAATGCAATGCATTGTGGTGCAATAAATAATAGAAATACACGAACAAACCTTACCAATAAATGTTAAGTATTATTATATGAACCGGACATTGGACTAGCGGTTAGAGTGTTCGCCAATGGCCCGGGAGACCTGGGTTCAATCTCAGGTCGAGTCATACCAAAGACTCAAAAAATGATACTTGATACCTCCTTGCTTAAAACTCAGCAAGAAAGGTATGGGTCAAGGGTAAAGTGGAGCAATCCAGGGAAAGGAGTAGCGCCATCCACTACACCTTGGTGTAGTAGCTATAGAAAAGGGAGCCTTCGGGTCACCCTGGACTAAAGGGAGACAACTTTACTTTACTTACTTTATTACTATATGATATTTCTATTAAAAAAACAAACAATAGCAACACTTGACTTGTTTCAGTGACAAAAGATTAAAGTGAATTCAAATTATCCGCATCGATTCTTAAGTACAACGTGAAAATTTCAACTTTATTCATATAAAGTTATTTTAATTTGTTTAAAAATTACCCATTCTTGTTTCTTGCCGGCGTTATTTTCGTTATCATTATGCAGAATCATTAAAAAGACCTTGTGCAATTTAATATTTTCCCGTAATTTGGGGCTACATATGATACAATTAATTCGAAAAAAGAAAAGATAGAAATGTTTAAAAAAAAAAAAAAATAAAGTAGATATGGAATTCCTATGCTGTGCATGTAAGGCGTTCTAAACCTTCTTTAGACAAGTTTGACAGGTTTTAACCCAGTTAACCAAAGAACACAGCTTAATTTCTCTTCGCAGGAAGATATGGCGCGACAAAAACACTGAAATTATAGACGTAATATGTATCTTTTAAAGTAATAATAATAATAATGATAACTCGGCCAGATGACCAGAACTAGTGTTAGTCAACAAAAAAAAAAAAAAAAAAAAAAGAGAGAACCTGTCGCGTAGTGGACCTTACCGTCCCGGCAGACCTCACGGTAAAATTAAAAAGAGATATAAATATCGAGACTTTGCTACAGAAAAAAAAAACAAAAAAAACTATGGAACATGATGGTGACGGTGATACCAATTTTAACCGGTGCGCTTGGAACATTTCCCAAAGGATTGATAAAAGGACTTGAAGACTTAGAAATCAGAGGACAAGTGGGGACCATCGAGACTATAGCATTATTAAGATCGTCCGGAATACTGAGAAGAGTTCTGGACACTTGAGGAGACTTGTTGTCACTCAAACTCTTGTGAGAGACAATATTTTAACGATGGTGTGAAAAACTCTAATAATAATAATAATAATAATACGAAAACCGATAATACGTAACAAAGTAGCAAATGTGGGTTATATATAGAGATGAAACGATTATTGATGTAATAATCGAATGCAGCAAACTAGTACAGAATGAGTACAAGGCTAGGCGCGACTGGGCAGGAAAGGTGATCCACTGGGAATTGTGCAAAAGACTGTATTTTGACTATACTACCGAATGGTGTAAGCACAAACCAGAATCCGTCCAAGAAAATGCGACGCATACAATTCTCCCTGATTTTGAAATACAAATGGATCATCTAATCCAGGCCTGAAAACCAGACCACCAACAATTAAGGAGAACATGCCGTCTTGTGGATTTTGCCAATCCTGCAGACTTCTGCCTTGGAAAATTAAAAGCTACGGAACATACTGGTGACGGAGATACTCCCCGTAGTTGGTGCGCTTGGAACGGCACCTAAAGAATTGGTGATCGGAGGAACAATCGATATCATTTAGACTACAGCATTGTTGAGACCAATCAGAATACCAAGAAGAATCTTTGAGAGCTGAGGAGACTAGCTGTCTCTCAGACTTGTCGGAAAGCCCATTAGCTAAAACTGAGGAGAAAAAAATCGTAAAAAGTAAATAATAATAATAATAATAATAATAATAATAATAATACCTAGTGTTAATTGACAAAAAGAAAAGAATTCGTCAAGTGGGTTTTGTAGTTCTAGCAGAATGGAAATAAAAGAAAATGAAACGATAATCAAATACTTGAGTTTGGCAAGGGAGGGGGAAAACCCTGGAACATGAAGGTGACGGTGATACCCATCGTATACGTAGCACTTGAAACGGTTCTCATTACTGTAGAATGGTCTGTTTCTCATTCTTTTTATCCACTGGAATGAAAAAAGATACAAACGTGATAGGACTTCCTTTTATTCTTTTTTACTTAACATTTTGTTTATTTGCCATCATCATCAACATCATCAAAGCGGGCTGATGGCATAGATTCCTTTGACTCACTCTTGCTATCCGTCCCTATCGGCCGTAGCTCTTGGCAAGTACTATGAGCATTTTCATGATATGGATTAGATATATCGTTTGAATCTATCTTTTATTTATTGTCGATATTATTCATATTGAAATCAACTAAAGTTCGTCGAAGATTACTGGAGATCTGAGGAGACTTGCTCTCTCATAGATTCTTGTGAAAAGAACACCCCACACTAAAAAAAGGCAATTATTTCGGGTATGAAAAGCTCAGAAAAAGTAAAATAACAACAAGAACAAGAAAGCAACAACAAAAAACGTTGATAATTATAAAGATATGGAACATGAAGTTGATTGGGATATCAGTCACAATTGGAACCCTTGGAACAATTAACAAATACATGGAAGTGAGACGGAAGGAACTGGAAGTTGAATCGCGACCATCCAGACCACAGCATTATTCTGATCAGTTTGTATTCTTTTAAGAGACTTGCTGTCACCTGTACCATAATAACACCAAACCAAACTAAAGTTTTATGTCTCTTCTTTTCATCTTATCTTTTTATCTAACCTTGTCTGATTGTCAAATTGGCCGGACTCTCTTTTCTGCTGTTTGGGTGTTCTTTGGATTGACTTGGGTTCATCTTTGTGACCTTTTCAGTTTTTAATCAATGAACACAACTTTTATTTATTTTTAGATGTCTTTATTTCCCTCAAGTTCCTTACAGTCACGCAGCTGTAGAAGTTGGCTTTCCAAATACCTATGTATTCTCTTCGGTGCTTCCTGTTAATCTGAAATACTCTATCTCACTTGCCTGTTCCCACGATTAAACCAGCCAATCAAATAAATGCTATAATGGTCATCTTTAGGTCAAGCTCTATCAGTCACAACCTGATTTTTCCATGACTCTTCAAATTAAGTAATTATCAGTTAATTTTTTTTATTCAAATATCTAATCTACATTACCTAATTAATTGGGACCCTATTTATTATGTAACACACCTAGACCTCAGCAAAGAACACTCAAGTTAAAACTGGACAGAAACATCTACGGGGGTGTCCTCGTGGTGTAATGGTTAAAGCGATGGGCTGCGGAATCGTAGTACGCGAGTTCGAACTCCAGTCGCGCTATTACGTTCACTTTCGATCAAATACCCTTGGGAAAGGTATGAACCCCCTTATCCTCCCAGCTATGGGTTAAATAGTATACCACTACTGTTCTTCTAGGAGAATAGGTTTGGCATTAAATAACCTATAAAGGTTGATATGCCATTAAACAACCAAACAAAACCAGAAACATCTACAATGATAACAATAATTACTGGAGGATGAGCGGAGACTATCTTGACTACAACATTGTTTAGATCAACCAGAATACTGAAATGATCCTGGAGACTTGATTTGACTTCATCATGTCGTGCCGCCAGCACAGATATCCCTGACTCTCTCTCGCCACTTCTCCCTATCATTCATCGCTTTTGGCAGGTCTTCAGGGTTACATCCCGTATCCTCACATAGCTGCTGTATGTATGTTCGAGCTGGTCGTCTTGCTTTTGCTTGGCCATATGTGGGGGTCCATAGGAGTACATCATAGGAGTTCGTCCTTGCTTCTCCAGCAGTGTACTGCGTGTCTGGTTCGTCTAACTTGTATAGTTTTTGTGATGGGAGGCAAGTGGCCGTATAGTTGGTTTCTTGTGGGGTGTTGTCGCCAGGACGTGTTCAATATTGCTCTTAACATTCTTCTGTAAATGCCGTCTAGTTTCTTCTTCAGCCATTTAGTTAGCGTCCAAGACTTACCGTCACTCAAACTCCAGTGAAAGGCTATCAGATAGCGCTGATAAGAAAAAATATTAAGGAGTAATATAATAATACATATTCTGAATCATAATAATAAAACCAATTCTGCTGGCTTATAATTGTTCTTAGAAGATTCATCCTATTATATATACACATTATATATCGATATACAAATCTACAATCGCATAAAACTTTATAATGACACTGTTTACGCTAATATTAACTTCTTTTTGCTTTTTTGATTTTTGGGGTTAAATTTTAAGAATGCTTCGTAAGTATTTTTAATTTATTGGAAAGAAAGGTTATTGATTATTATTATTATTTTCAAATGATTACTTTTAATAAGAGCGTGATGACATTACGAGTTTCTACTTAAAATGAATTGTCAGATGCAGGAAAGCGAAATTTGAATTAAAAGAAAGATGACACATTAGAAAATTGGATAAAACATGTATTTGTTCATCGATTGAATGATTGGGTCAGCAAATCTCGATAAATCTACAAGTTCTGTATTTTGAAATGTAATGTATACTTTGCGAGAATTCACATCAGTGAATAAACTAACAAGCTTTATAGAATACAGTGGCACCAAAAGTACAATTAATTAATGGAAACCCAGAATTTAAGACACAAACAGATAGTTAAAAAACAAAAACAAAAACAAAAACAAAAAAAAAGAAGAAAAAATTAACGCTAAAACTCATTACAATATCCAGCTGAAAAGTCATTTTTTTACCCTGATTCGACTTTGTAATTTTAGCAACCGGTCCGATGGAAACGCTTCCAGGCAAATATAACGAACAAATATCTGAGAAAAAAGAGAAAGATCTGCGTCCAATTCAATTCTCTATGAGTAAATAATAATAATAATAATAATAATAATAATAATAATAATTACTGCAGAATTGCTCATCTTCTTGGGAGACTGGAAAATATCACCCAAAAGCCCAAATACATAGAATACATCTAACCACTAAATTCTGTCACGTTAGGTCTTGGATTAAAACCCGCCAAACAATTATAAAATAAAGAAAGTGAGAAAGAAAATATAATAATAATAATAATAATAATGTTTATGTTTGAATTTTTTGTCAAGTTGTTTCTTTAAAAAAATTTTGCTTCCAGTCCAATCGTATACAGATAATTTTTAAAAAGAGATATTTGACCCAAAGATGAAACCCTAAGATAAACTATTTTTTCGGGCTATTGTGGATCTGCAAGCAATTGTTAAGAAAAAGAACTCTACGCTCCCCAGGTCTCCAGAAGTGGCATATTGTGTCATACCTAGGATAGCTAACTTTGAAAGGTGAGGTTACCCCACTCACCAACTGGGGGCGGGATAACTGGACAGTACTCTACACAGAACACAATCCTATTTTCTTGTCCTAGTTTAATCTACGAAAAGAATTAGTCTTTGGTGTATATGCATGGTTTTCACTATTTAAAAGAATTTACTCTGCAATATTATATATATATATATATATATATATATATATATATATATATATATATATATATATATATATATATTGTTAACTGCACGTACACTTATATTTATTTGCTTGACCACGTAGAATGAAGTTCACATGTCAGCATGAATATTTTACTTATTTGTCACGTATGCATCTGTCCTTGTGTATATAAATTGCTTTATTTGTTTAATTGTATCTTCGTCTCTGATATATATATATATATATATATATATATATATATATATATATATATATATATATATATATATATATATATATATATATATAATCGGTCATGAATAAATACATCTTTAACAATGTTTTTTAAAGAAATGATTGTTTTCTTCGACATCAAAGATATTCTTAATTTATTTCTCGTGGAAATCAAGCAGGATATTTTTGGGTGTTATATATATATATATATATATATATATATATATATATATATATATATATATATATATATATATATATATATATATATAAGTGTGTGTGTGTGTGTGTGTGTGTGTATGTGTGTGTGTGTGTGTGTGCGGGCGAGTTTACTGATATTTTTAACTGTTATGTATTCTGATATTGAGTTACAGTGTTGCAGTTTAAAAATTGTAAACTTCAAAGGTATTAATCCAATCTTACTGTAGACAAAAGATTTGCAATAATGTAGATTTTAGTAATGAATAATACCTAAGAATATCCGTTTTGGCAGTGCAATCTTCCTCTCAGAATATTAAAATCTAATATTTTTAGTTTGTAAAGAATTTTAAGTGTTGTAGTTTTTACGATGGCAATACAGTATATATATATATATATATATATATATATATATATATATATATATATATATATATATATATATATATATATATATATACAGATAGATAGATAATTTTTTCATCTATTTTTGCATAAGTACCTTAGATATAATAGTTATGTCCATATTGTATATATATATATATATATATATATATATATATATATATATATATATATATATATATATATATATATATGTATTCACTGAGTGACCAGTGTTCCACCAATTCAAAAAATTTAATTTTTTATTATTGAGGTTTTTGCAATTCTTTTTTTTGGTAACAATTTCCATAACGTAGACTTTAGCAATAAATACAACCTAACAATATCCGTTTTGATTGTGTAAAGGTATTGCAGAAATGATAAACTCCTAGTATTTAAACGTTTTGAAATTTTTTTAGAGCTTACTAATTCACAAGAGATCAAAAATATATATTTATTTTAGGACAGAGCAAGTTACAGGTATTTATTGAAGAAAAAAAAATGTAAAATGACTTTTTCCATGAACCTTCATACACACACACATACATATATATATATATGTTTATGTAATTTGGTCCAATCCTCCTTTCGTAAGAAATGTCCTTATGATCAGTTTAAGTGAAACCTACGTACATTTTTTCTGACTCTGGAAGCATTTATATATATATATATATATATATATATATATATATATATATATATATATATATATATATATATATATATATATATATGTTTCATTTAAAGGAATAATCACGACATTTCTAACCAAAGGAGAGTTGGACTAAATTACATTTTATTAATTAAAAAAACCGCTAGGAAGAATGAAATTAGTATTGAAAAATAAATTGATAAATAAATAAATGAATAAATTAACAAAATGTAAGAAAAAACATAAACTTAAATTGTGACTTATCCACCAAGAAGACAATTTTTCTTGTGCCCACAAACATTAAGTATTTCCGACCTTTTATTAAGTAAATGATATTGTGGGAAGCTAAGGCAATTTTCTCCTCCATACATACATTGCAATATTTCATATTATATATATATATATATATAGGTGTATATATATATATATATATATATATATATATATATATATGAAATTTCCGCATTGCCTTTTACTGTTACTGAAAACGTGTGATTGAGAGTTAGTTCTTGACGATTATTAGATGTGCACAGATACATTGTTTAGAAAAGATGCTGATACATTTGATTGCAGTTTTATTGTATATGCCAAGGAAATAACGCCGCAGGTATTTTGCATTTATTTCTTCTTTTCTTTTACTGAATCTATTTTCTTGTCTAAGAAATGATTTTACCATAAAAACAACGACTAATTTATAAAATACACTAATGTGAAGATTGTTGAGAATATAATGATGCAATTTTTTTTACCCCTTTTTGTGAAAGAAAAAGATGAGGATGTTGAGGTAGAATCCGATGAGATCAATAACCAATATTTACTTCAATGCCTAAACGGTTTGCCTGTGAGGAAGCATATATCTGGAGGCCCAAAATGTAAAAAGGTTAAACAGAGTTAACGTTGAGAATTTACGAATATAGCTAAATACCGTAATTATATGTATTATTATTATTATTATTATTATTATTATTATTATTATTATTCGGGACATTGGCCCAGCGGTTAGAGTGTTCGCCAATGGCCCGGGAGACCTGGGTTCAATCCCAGGTCGAGTCATACCAAAGACTTTAAAAATGGAACTTGATACCACCTTGCTTAACACTCAGCATTATAAGGTACTGTTCAAGGGTAAAGTGGAGCAATCCTGGGAATGGAGTAGCGCCCTCCCCTACATCTTGGTGTAGTAGCTATCGAAAAGGGAGCCTTCGGGTCACCCTCGACTATGGTCGCTAACTTTACTTACTTATATCAGTATTAGCTGATGGTTTTTCACAGGTGTTTGAGTGGCAGCAAGTCTCCTCAAGTCTCCTGGACTCTTCTCAGTATTCTGACCGTTCTCAGTAATGCTGTCATTTGGATAGTCTCTACCCGTTCGCCATCTTCCAAGTCCTCCAGGCCTTTTAATAATCCTTTAGTTATTGTGCCAAAAGCACCAATTATTAGTATTATTTATTATTATTATCATTATTATTATTATTATTATTAGTAGTAGTAGTAGTAGTAGTAGCAGTAGTAGTAGTAGTATTACTTATTATTTATTATTTAAATACTGTAATTATTTGTACGTAACCAGCATTTATGTATAATAGTAACTATTAACTTTGGGCTACAAAATTGTGGGTTAATAATCCTCGCGAATAATACGCGCCGACTTTTTGAAATATGTTGCAGCTAAGTTTTACCAAAGTTTAGCATTTATTCAACATTTTATCAGTATGAAGAGACTAGAAATAATGTTACATAATATGACTATTTGGGAAAAGTACATATAATGTTCATAACGATAGAACATAGGAATCTCGAAATTCGAAAACATGTAATGACTTCTTTGTTCAGGTACGAAACCTTTTTATTAATTTTTAGTTAAAGGTTTCGACATAAGGAGAGAGACGCAATCTTTTTATGCTGGATGCTTCATCTGGCCCCGATCTCGTGCGGCATCCATGGCACGCAAATTCGTCTCTCCTCAGCGAGCCCCAAAAGTCGAACCTCCTCGTTCGGCCTCTAGTTTCAACTCTCTAACTTTTTTCGAAATCCCCCAAATCCTCCGCGCGCTTCCGGTGCGTGACGTCACCCGCACTTTGTCACCCGTTTCATCATCTCAGGCTATTGTGATATCTCTGAGTGACATGTCCGCCCTGTGCGCGCGCACGCGTTACCACCTGCATCAAGGTCGCACCTAACTAACCCATGTACTGAGCCGAAAGGTTCTCAGCCTAACTAAACCCAAAGGCATGAACCGAAATCCCTAGGCTATTATATTACAATAAGGATTTATATAATTTGCATAATGTCGTGAAATATAAAATTCATACAGTATTTAGAGCAGTAACACGGACATGTTCACTAAAAATGCAACAATCTTAAGGCAAAAATTATTTTACATTAAGGGAAATAAAATTATTAAAGAAACACACATTCCAGTGAATATTTCTCTGTAACATCGTAAAACACATTACTTAGAAATATAAATGTTATTTACTCTCAATCCTCCCATCCAGAGTATAGTAGACCCAGTCGGCTGGGGTTGTAGAATACACTGACTGCATCTCTGCAGAGGGGTAAGACCCCCTCCCCAATGAGTGTCCTGTATATGACACTAGACGATCTGATGGTGACGTCCCAGTAATCCTGGAGCTTTGGGGAATGTGGAGCCCCCCTTCATTGCCATTGCTCCCAGGTCCACTCTGGCCCGGCGTGGTAGTACCTAATAGGGCCCCATCTCTGGGTTAAATAGAGCGAACGGCGTACTCATGCTAAACTGAATTGTTTGATTAAAATGAATAGCTTGAAATAGAAATGAGTGTCCACGAGAGGACACTAAACAATCTGATGGTGAGGCTCCAGTAATGCTGGAGTTCTGAGGAATGCAGAATACCCTTTTATTACCATCACTCCCTGGCCCACTCTGGCCATGAGTGGTAGCAGCTAGTAGGGTCCTATCTATGGGTCAAATAGAACTAAATTGTAATTATGCTAAACTGAATTGTTTAAAATTGACTGTTTTTTTATTTAACAGTGTGTAAACAAAAAAAACCCTCTGTACTTATACTAAACTGAATTGTTTTAAGTAGAACTTAACATTTCACTGCGTGTAAACAAAATTGTACTTATGCTAAATTGTATTGTTTGAAATAGAACTGTTTTGTTATTTTACTGCGTGTAAACTAAACTGTACTTATGCTATTCTGAATTGTTTGAAAATTTTATTAAAATGACTTAATTCGGCGTTAAATGACCCGAGAAGGGTTGATTTGTCATAAAACCAATCAATCAACCAACCAACCAACCAACCGACCAGAATATAGTGAGGTATGTGGCCGGAAAAGAAGTTGATCATATTGTTCTCATGTATATTACGCTCCTCTTCCTTTTTTGCTTGAAAAATATGAAAACAAATAGTGCGTCTTATACATAAGTAAGCTCAGTACTTTATCATAAACTTAATACGCAGATAATATTTACATATCTAAAGAAGTTTGTTCTTTTCTGAATCCTTTTTTTATTTAGTTCCGTAATAATTTTCTCTATGAACATCAGCGTTGCTGAACAATAACTGTTTCTTCGTAGTTTCTTTCATCGTAATGTTTTATTTTTTATTGCAAATCGCACATGCTGTTAATCCCCGGCAAAAAGAACATCACAGATCGAAAATAATATATGGTAACATCTCGGTGAGAATCGAACTCACTAATTCTTTTCTTCGAGGAAACCTAGTTAAACACACCAGTTTCTTTACTAATCAAAACTATGAATTCATCTCTCCTTTTTTTTGTTCCCCATCTAATTAGCGCCATTTTTTTCTGTTTTAATTTGGAAGGATTAGCACAATTTTTCATTGACTTTTATTTTGACTTCAAGCATTGTCAAACATCATTTTAATTAATTTTGATAATTTTTTTCATATTTTTTTTTGTCGATTTTTTTTATTGTTCTTCGATACTCGGACCGTCAATCTACGACAATGAGTAATAGTAGGGATTCGATATTCTAAAGGATAAATTGCCGGAGATTCTGAAATGAAAAAATTACAAAGAAAAAACCAAGAATAGAGTAAAAAATGCATTTAAAAGATTAATATTTGGGCTTCTGCAAGAAAAAAAATGTCTCTTCGTAGAGCAGCTGTTAAATTAAACAGAACTTCTCAAAGTGGACGTGCGTTCGAATGTTAGAGAGAGATTATTCTTTATTATTTCCAATTTACCTTGTTCCTCGATGTCGTAGAATAAAAGCCCCATTTAGATAAAATACACGAGTCAAAATTAAGGATTGACCAATTAATAGTCCTGATTACTTGTTATAATTAATAAAAAAATAATTTCCTTTATAAATGGTTACAAAATGGACGCTATGAAGATAAGTCTTCCTTGACTACACAAATAGAAATATATGTTATCACGCAAAGATGTGTGTGTGTGTGTGTGTGTGTGTGTGTGTGTGTGTGTGTGTGTGTGTGTGTGTGTGTGTGTGTGAAGCTGTTCGCACAGTTCGATCATCAGTGAAAACGATTTCATGATGCCTCGATTTAAAGTCAATTATTTTCGAGAAGTTCAGCTGCTTTGATAATGGGCATCGCATACTTTAGTTGTGCATATCTAGTGTACTTGAGTGAATAATTATAGAAATATTGAAGATTGTGTTATATTGAAATTTGTTTGCTAAGGCTACATTAATAATTATTCGATCATGACAACTGGTAAAACGTTAAACAAATAGTTTGATTTAAACTATCAATAATATGTTGTCAATGGAGTAAATATAGATTAAGTACAAGAGTGTGGAAAAAGAGAAACCTATATATTTATCTGATCGATCTCAATATGTTCTTTCTTTCTTTCTTTCTTTCTTTCTTTCTTTCTTCATGCACCTATCATAGTCGCTTTATATCTGTTTGTCTGTCTTCCCAGGCCTCTTCTTATGTATCTAATCATAATATCTATCTATCTATCTATCTATGTACACGTGTTTAACTTCAAAGTCAATTGTATAGTCCAATCTCAGAACAGTCTCTACCCAAAGCCTTGACCGATCCGTAGTTTACTTGACAAAATTGGGTTATTCTAACACGGCACCTTCCCTCACCACAAACACGAACAGAAGCACAAATACAATTTTTTTTTTTTTTTCTAAAATAAATGTCAACTTTTCGTAAGACTGTTTATATTGTGTGTGCATATTGTATGTCTTCAGATGTGTGTATTATGCTTATATTTACGTTTGAATAAACTTTTCCCCTTATTGTTTTAAAATTAAATTTCCATGAAATGTAAACCTCTATGATTTACAGCAATTTAAATTCGAAATCTACTTGCTGCTTTAAACAGTGTTTTGCCTCAGAAATTCAGCTAAACAACTTTTCCTTAGAAATGCGTAAAGATACAACCCCTCACAAAAATATGTATACATATATACGAAAACAATATATTCTCACATACCCACACACACATACACACACAGACATATATATATATATATATATATATATATATATATATATATATATATATATATATATATATATAACACAATAGAAGAAACGATGTCACGTCAAATGAAAGTTTGTAAAAAAAATTAGTTTGGAACAACAGAGAAAACCTGCTGAAAGTATAAAACAGCTACTGTGGAATTCCTAAATTAATTATATTAGTATTTTGATGGTAATTATATATATATATATATATATATATATATATATATATATATTCTTTATATATATATATATATATATATATATATATATATATATATATACTAATATATATATATATATATATATATATATATATATATATATATATATATATATATATATATATATATATGTATGTATGTATTAGATTGTAGTATATGAGAAAACAGGTCTTGAAAGCATAATTTCATTCATGTTTTGAAACATTTGCCGACGTTCAACGTATCGCTTTTAAACCTTCATCAGAGCGTATGAATACTTACTACATAAGTTTATTTTAGACTGGGGATATCCCATACCTATACTGATGTTATAAGTGAGGGTAGAACACATAGCTGTAAAAAAAATGTTTACGAGATATATTTGCTGTGATAACTACAAGAATTGAAGCAGTATATACATCACTCATGTATATATGCATATATATATATATATATATATATATATATATATATATATATATATATATATAAGAAGCTTAATAAATTACATGTATATATATATATATATATACGTATATGTAAGCTTCTTACTATATATATATATTTATATATATATATATAGTAAGAAGCTTAATTAATTAAGCTTCGAGCTGTGACACTGCCGTACGAATGGGACACCCAGTGAGACTCGAACTCACTCCTGAAGCTTTGCTATGGATAGCAAGCAACTCTAGCAAACCTTCACGAGTCAGTTTGAGTGTCACTGGGTGTCCTATTCGTATGACTGTGTGTCCCATTGAAATAAGTACCTAAGTAAATTACAATATATATATATATATATATATATATATATATATATATATATGTATGTATTAGATAAACAAGGAAATTGTTTAAAAATGTTTTTGCAGATCAAAAAGCGTGCACAAATGCTAGTTAGCAGAGCAAGAAAAAACCTAAAAGAAATTAAGATATCTTCATTTTATGTTGGGGATCATTCTTAAAGGTCTGATGAAATTCTCATACATGCTCACATCCGCCCACATGCAGCTCTTATAGGATACCTATAATAAGTATAATATTCTTATTGATTTGGAAGTATATTTCAATGTACTCTGATGAACATAAATCATTTTACAATGTTTTCATTATAAATACTGGTTACTTGCAACTCTGCTTGTTTCTGAAAAAATACTTTCACATCATTTATTGTTCGAAAAATCTTCGAAATCTCACTATATATACCTATATTATTATATATATATAGTCATCCACAGACAGATCTGTTTCGTTCTATCAGAACTCATCAGTGTGGCTTAACAGTATCTTCCCGTTGCTGGGATCGAAACCCGGTTGACTCAAACGTCAACACAAGCCTCTAACCATTCAGCCACGAGGAGATATTAGCTGCGAAGTAAATTTTAAACGGTTATGAATCACAATTAATATTGTTTACATACATCTGTTCATATATATATATATATATATATATATTATATTTGTCTGTATACGTGAGTGTACCTGAGTGCAAGAATATCTGTTCTGTGTATGTACTTAAAGGCGTTTTTTGTTTGTAGGTGTGTATCTGGACAAGTGTAAATATGTATATTTTGAATGAACTGATATCAAGCTTGTTAAGTTATTTAAATAAACATATTTCTACGCATGCTTGCATGCCGTCTTATTCGTCTGATTATAATTACATATATTGTGACGGGTGAAAGATTGTTATACGTGTATACGAGTTAACATTTCTGCATCTGTCTGTTCATAAGACTATCTGTTCTTTTCAATATGCTTTACTTAGAAAAAATTGCATTTTTATGTCAATTATCTAATTAAAAAAAAAAATCTAACTTTAATTTTCTTTTTTGTAGCCTATATTATTTTCGGCCACTTTTAAAAAAATTCTATTAAAAACCATCAAATGCGCATGCGTGTGCGTGTGTGTGTGTCGGTAAAAATGAACGAGCGTCTGTCTCATTGTTGTTTTCTGTCCGTTCGTGGTTGGTTTCAACTGTCTTTAAACATCCAAAAGCGAATGTTTTCACCATGTAAACGCCAAGAATGTTTCTCCTTTGGGACGCGTCGTAATGTCCGCCTGTGAATGCATCTTTTTCAGAACTGTGACGCCCGGACTGTGAGAGATGGGGTCTCCGTGAACCACCGCTAACAGCTTCTGTTCCACATCTTCCTCGCCAAACAGCCATTGACCAACAGCCCTCTTCCTCTTCCTCCTCCTCTTCCCAGATGCTTAGATATCGAGGCAGACACCTATGGTATCACCAGTAATGGATGACAAGGCCACGAATGGAAATCGCCGAACCAAAAGCTAAAACGCCAACCAATCAAACATGGCGACGACGGACAAAGACGACGACGACAACGACGACGATTGCATCACAGTTTTTATGTTTGATGTTGTTGTGCTAAAAAAAAAAAAAGAAAAAGAAAAAAGAAAAAAGAAAAAGAAAACAAACAAACACTCCAGACGTGTAGTATGCATGGCACTTTAAACACGCATTTTTCACCTCATGGACAAAAATAAATGCATCATTCAATAATGCACGTAGACATGGAGGCGTTCAGACAAACAAAATTCTATCAACACGAAAGCCTACCTCAAAACCATATTAACACGCATGCGCACACAAACACTCTCGCATAAAGAGAAAACCAGTCAGTTGACTGTACTTCTCAAAATAAAACAAATCCCACAACACATAATGATTTTTCGAAAAGTACAAAAACAATGACACACAATTCACAGTAAAACATGTATTATAGAGATTATTTTAAGCCGCTCCCTCGGCCACTCAACTATTATTTATCCTCAAGACTTGATATTTGATTAGACACAGTAGAATGCTTTTAGAAGACTTAGTGATTGTTGCTATCAAGAAATGGAGGGAACGTATACAGCATATTTGATAGACTCACGAGCATATAAAAATCAGCTGGCCATCTTTTAAACTATTATAGTCTCTTCATTATCTATCTATCTATCTATCTATCTATAAATCTATCTATCTATCTATCTCAGTCTGTTCATATCTATCTATCTATCTATTTCAGTCTGTTCATATCTATCTATCTATCTATTTCAACCATTCCTATCTACCTGTTTTAGTCTGTTCATATCTATCAAACAATGCACACACGTACGCGCGCACACATACACGCATATATATATATATATATATATGGCCCAGCGGTTAGAGTGTTCGCCAATGGCCCGGGAGACCTGGGTTCAATCCCAGGTCGAGTCATACCAAAGACTTTAAAAATGGAACTTGATACCACCTTGCTTAACACTCAGCATTATAAGGTACGGTACAAGGGTAAAGTGGAGCAATCCTGGGAATGGAGTAGCGCCCTCCCCTACACCTTGGTGTAGTAGCTATCGAAAAGGGAGCCTTCGGGTCACCCTCGACTATGGTCGCTAACTTTACTTTACTTATATATATATATATATACTGTGTTTCAAAGTTTACTTGAACATATTATAGGGTTTGAAAATTGACAGAATTTTGGCTCAAATATTAACACAAAGATGCCAAAATAAAACATTGAAATAAAATTAATAATCTAAATATTAGTTACAAAGTTTAATAACTTTTTAACCAAAATCTGTTAGTTTTGAAGTTGTGCGCCATAATAAACTATTTGGCAATTTTTTGCTATCACCGTATATAATTATTTTCAGACAAGTTCTATCTACCTATCTATCTATCCATCTCATTAAATCCATATCTATCTATCTATCTATCTATCTATCTATCTATCTATCTATCTATTACAGTCAGTCAGTCAGACAGACAATCTATCTATCTATCTATCTATCTATCTTAGTTTGTTCATACTTATGTAGTTTCTTTCTATTTTGTGATGGCTGTTTACATCTTTTTTTATATTTAATTTTCAGTGTATCTACGTCCACATAATCTATTTCACATATATATATATATATATATATATATATATATATATATATATATATATATATATATATATATATATATATGTATGTATGTATTGGGCTTCTCGCGTGCCGTAACTGGTAGCGAGCCAGAATAGCAGACTAATTTTAGTGGGTTTGAGTTTCACAGGGTTCCCAATTCTTTTGGCCTTGTGCCTCTACTAAGTTGAGGTTAGTATCAAAAATCTTTGAGAAAATGACTTAAGTCATATTTTCCAAGATACTTATTAGTATACATTAGCTCACAATTACATCTCTTAACCCTTCACGGAATCAAATTTTCATTCACTAACAAATAAGTACAGATAATCCTAGCACGCAGAAACATGCTTGAACAGCACGCAGAAACATACTTAACCCATAAATTGTAAACGAATCACATATACACTCATAGAGGAACATTTTTGTAACAGCCCGAACACTTAGAAAAATGGACGCATGGAATTTGTGCCCAACAGACATTATGCACTCTTTAGACACAATGACTGGAAGTGATAGCAATCGCCGTTTCTATTGGCTCCAAAGGAACATCTGATAGTCATGGAACTGTTTAGCCATTGCCAAACTCTGAGTCTAAGCAAAGAAAGAAGAATTTTGTGATTTTTGATTCTCAATTCGTAAGTTGTAAAAAACGCTCGTCAAGTTTTACACATCATTGACATAGGAAGCAAGAATCGAAGAATTACTAAATGCTGATTTCTGTAATTCGACAACTGCCAATTCCTGAAGACTCTTTGAATGAACAAGGAAAAATAAAGAACAATTTTGTTTCACGGAATATTTTATATATCCAAATTAATGGACTTGTCGCAAAAAAATTAAAAAAAACCCCACAAACTTCCAAAACTCCCTCCCAAATTTGGATTCCAAAAAAAAAAAAAAAGACTTTCACAGAGTCTGAAGAACTGTTGATGTTTTTGTTTCTCCATAGACTTCAAATGGCATTGGCTAAAAATTCCTTTCACATTCAAAAGTAAACACACACACACACACACACCACCACCACCACCATTATCACTGATGTACATTCACCAAACACAAGCATATTCAAAAATACAATAAAAAAAATACACATATATGTATGCAATACGAAATAATGATTATCCCACAAATCAAACGTATGAATAATCAATATATAAACATTTAATTGTAGAAGACTTGTTCATACAATAATGGTAAGCGTGGAGGACAAAATCATAAACATTTCTAAAAACTTTTAGATACATGCATATATATTTATTTCATTGGGTTAAGATATCCATGCCCCTACATATATAAATCTACATACATACATACATACATACATACATACACACATACATACACACATACATACATGAATATATACTCACATGCATATATATATGACAACATTTACATGTACTAATAATACACTATACATATATATATATATATATATATATATATATATATATATATATATATATAAATCAGTATCCATATATGACATCTTACTATGCTATATAAAGCAAAATATTTGTATATACTACATAATATAAAAGTCTATAAGAAATACACACACACACACACACACACACACACACACACACACACACACACACACACATATATATATATATATATATATATATATATATATATATATATATATATATATATATATACAGTGTCTGCATATCACATATACTATATAACTAAGTAATATCTATATACTACATATACAAATATATATATATTACAACATCTATATCTACAAATAATACACCATCGAAATGCACTATATATACCCAATAACATATATACTACATACACAGTATATATTATCTACATAGAATCAATACGCTATATATATATATATATATATATATATATATATATATATATATATATATATATATATATATAATATGAAAATATATAACATCTGTATGTATAGCATATATTTATTATAACATGCACTCCAGTACACACACTCACCCACACAAAGCACACATGCACACACATATACAAACATGCATGCACACACATATTTATTTGTGTGAGAATACATCTACACTTAAGACAACAACTATAGCTATGATAAAAGACAACATTTTTATATCGACATCAAAATTATAAATATTTATACACTTTACATACATAGATACATAAATATTTTACCTGGTTAATATATCAATATCTCGATGCCCTACTATATAAGACCTTGTTCATGGAAGGTTAAGTTCTGTTCATTCCCATCTTTCTAGATCACTAAATAATTCATTTTTGGCTAGTTTATATTTCATCTTATTGTTTCTAACACAATTATTCAGGCCATTTTACATCTCATAACCCTAAATAAAAGAAATGGTAATTGATGAGATGGTTTTTTTTTTAATCTCATATTCCTAATTCGTGGGATACTGGATGAGGCAGAGTGTAGCTGTATGATTAAAGTTTGAGTGACCTCGATTAGGTATCAAGTTTAAGCTCGTCTTGCAGAACAATTCAAACTGAGCAGGGAAAACGATCCTCCCAAGCTACTCTCTACTTGTGCTTTTGTGCCAAATTTGAGCTAGAGATAACTTTAAGATTTAATTGGAACGACATCTACAGATTGGTTTCCGTTGTCTAATCGGTAACGCGATATTTATGTCAATCAAGTTTCCAATGATCTAGGATGTGTATTCAAATTGTCATTTCAATTGTCATTTTTTTCTGATATTTAATGTCTGAATTAGGGTGGTATG
>CAUZXS010005403.1:10000-30000 GCA_963585895.1 Sepioteuthis lessoniana | reverse complement strand
ATTTTTACACATGTGGCATTCTGGTTCATCACTGGTATAGCCAACGGTGGTTGTTAACATCCTATCTTGGCTTACGGGACGAGCAATTATCTCCCCCTGGAGGAAGAGGGAGCTGTGAGGAGAAGAAGGAGGAGAAAGGGGGTTGACCACTTTTTAGAGGGATCTCTTCGAGACAAGTCACACGTGTCAACTCTAAAATAAAATATATATTTATCCTATTCTTGCGTGGACCTTATTTATCTTAATTAACATTTGGTAGCAGAGACCAACACCTACGGCACAAAAAAAAAAAAAAAAAAAAAAAAAAAAAAAGTTTGAGACTATTTGAACCACCGCTCTTAAACCCAGAATTTTACGATTCATGGAAGCGAGAAATTCAACTATGGCGGCTAGCATCAAATATCTCTCCCTCTTGCCAGCACCGGCAGTTTTTTTATCACTTACAGGCCAAGCTCGGACAGCTATATTAGAAATGGACATTTCCCTACTAAATGCTGAAGATAGAATGGACAAACTAGTTGAAAAACTTGATGCCCTTTTCCTGGAAGACAAAAACCAGTCTGCGTTTATTTGTTATGAAAACTTTCGAGGTGATCAGTAGAGCTGGTAAAGCTACTGGTAAAAACAAATATTTAATGAATGTTGCTATGGAAGAAGGAGATCCATTCTGGCTGGATTTTGAGAATGGGGTCTTGGAATGGGAAACAAATGAAGATGACCGAACTGCCACCAATGAAGGCCCAGAAGTAAGTCTTTTGATGGACTCATCTAATGACCAACTTGACGAAGCAAAGAAGAGAGAACTCCAAAGTTGGGTTGAACATCAAGTTTACACACAAGTGCCAGATCAGGGCCAACCAAAAATACTCACAAGATGGGTCTACACTAACAAGGAATCTAACGGCAAGCAAACTTTTAAGGCCAGACTTGTTGCCAAAGGCTTTCAAGACAAAGATGCCTGCAATGTTAGAAATGATTCCCCAATATGTTCTAAGGAAAGTTTACGAGCAGTCTTAGGAGTTATGTCAGCAAAGGACTGGGTATGCAAATCCATGGACATTAAAACTGCATTTTTACAGAGCAAGAAGTTAGATCGGCCCATCTACCTTCTTCCTCCCAGAGAAGCTAATGTACCTAC
This sequence comes from Sepioteuthis lessoniana, assembly GCA_963585895.1. Classification (NCBI taxonomy): domain Eukaryota; kingdom Metazoa; phylum Mollusca; class Cephalopoda; order Myopsida; family Loliginidae; genus Sepioteuthis; species Sepioteuthis lessoniana. Next base: position 28,862 of record CAUZXS010005403.1, on the reverse strand, counting down.
TGGCTACATTTGGAAATTATCCAAATGTGTGTATGGTCTGACTGATGCATCTCGATCCTGGTACTTAACACTCAGAGAGGAACTAGAAAAGCAAGGAGTCACACCATCAAAATATGACCAGGCAATTTTCACTTGGCATTTTAAAAACAAGCTCCAAGGCATAATAGCCACTCATGTTGATGATTTCTGCTTTGCTGGGTCAGAGGCGTTTGAATACCAAGTCATTAATGAACTTCGTAAACTTTTCAAAATAAAATCTGAAGTTGCTAAGTTCCAATATATTGGATTAGAAATAAAAAAATCCGATAGTAACATCAAGATTGGACAAGATGAATATACAAAGAAACTTAGGCCTATTCCACTGCAGAACGGAAGAAAACTAGAAGACAAGCTAACACCAACTGAGATCACCGAGGCCAGGCAGCTAATAGGTCAGCTCAATTGGCTAGCCACCCAAACAAGACCTGACCTCAGTTTTGATGTCAGTGCACTAAGTGCAATATTAAAACAGGAAAATGTGGAATGTATTAGACAAATCAACCGGACTATAAAAAAGGCAAAAAAGGAGAAATCACAAATTCATATCTCAAACTTGGGTAACCCTAAACTGTTGCAAACTATAGCATACAGCGATGCATCTTTTGCTAACCTAACTGATGGTGGATCACAGGGTGGCTACATAATCTTTTTAGTAGGCAACAATAACCAATACATGCCCATAGCCTGGCAATCCAAACGCATCAAAAGAATAGTTAAAAGCACTCTCGGTGCAGAAACTCTGGCCATGGTTGATCTCACTGAGGCCTGCTTTTATTACAGAAAATTAATACTGGATTTGTTACAATTAGAAGACCACCCTACGAATATAAAGATAACATGCAAAACAGACAATTCTTGTTTGTATGACGCAGTGCATTCCACCACACAAATCCTTGATAAAAGACTACGAATCGAAATGGCAATCCTTAGAGAAATGGTTGACAGAGGAGAAATTGCAGAGATATCATGGATACCCACTAACAAACAAATTGCGGATAGCTTAACAAAAAAGGGAGTCCCCTCCTTCAAAATTCTCCAATTCATATCTGAACCCAAGGAATCATCAGTCTAATTTTCAAGTATGCAGTCTTAAATCTTTGTTCAACTGTCTTTCTTTTTCCCTGCAGACAGCCATTTGATGTTACCTCCTAAAATGTCCCACCTCAGTACCAGAAAGAAAAGCGGGGAAGTGTTAACATCCTATCTTGGCTTATGGGACGAGCAATTATCTCCCCCTGGAGGAAGAGGGAGCTGTGAGGAGAAGAAGGAGGAGAAAGGGGGTCGACCACTTTTTAGAGGGATCTCTTCGAGACAAGTCGCACGTGTCAGCTCTAAAATAAAATATATATTTATCCTATTCTTGCCTGGAAAAAAAAAAATAGACAGCAATACATTGAATGGTTTCTCTCTCTCCTACTTATAAAAATTGACTCAGCATGATCACATAGTTTTGCTGTTTTAGCAAGTGGATACAAACAGGATTTAATACTGTTTGACTTCAGAATGACTGAGAAATAGAAAGATATGAAAATATCTCAGAAATGGCAACTGTCTGTTAACTAATAAGGATAGATTTACTGACACCACAGCATTGGTTACCTCACCAGTATCAAATAACATCACCATTGGACAATGCAAAACAAACATCATGTCACCTGGGCAACAGATGATCATGTTCATATAGGAAGGAAACTACATGAAGCAACAGATCCGGCACATTGGCAGAAGCTGGTGGCTCTATAATGGATGAGACATATTGGAGTTTGCAAAAACTACTAGTGAAACAAGGAATGCTTCTGACCCCTGTATGCACTAGGATTAAACACATTGACTATTATAAAACATGTTACAAAGAACTTAGTTGTAGACAACCTAGAATGTGCTTGGATAAATAACATATGTAATACTTATCACTTTATGGACTCCATGCAATGTCAGATGCTGTCATTCACCCAAAGGGAGGAGCTTCACATTGAAGAAGCTGAATTGTGGGTATTTCAGTTTAGGAAAAGAGAAAAAACTATCACTACGAACATTTTACTAATATTTTTACTTATCCCAATATTTTCCTGATCTTTTAAATAAACACCATTAAACATTTCTTTAAATTTATTCAAATAGATAAAAATGACTAAATTCACATTTTTTTCTCATCCAACTTATTTTCTAAAAATGTATAAGTTCTTTCATAAAAATATATGAATTAAAAAAAAAAAAAAAAAAAAAAAGAAAAAAAAAAGACACCTTAAAATTTAGCAAATCTTTTAGGCTAAAATTCATTTGGTATAAACATCATGAAAACTTACTTATTTTTTTTTTCTAATTCCCTAGAACATAGCTGCGAATTAATGAGAATAAAAAAAATTTGATCAACTTTTTAGTTGAGCAATAATTCAAGTGCATATACTTATAGATTCCCCCCATAAATTAACACACACACACACACACACACACTATCAGAAGTATCTGATCCATAACTGGACTAAAAGGATTTCAGGAACACCAGTGCATGTGATAAAAAACGATTAGGAGAGGAGTAAGCTAAGAATGAAAAATTAGCCCTTATTTGTAGTTAAAAGATTTCACCAATTAATTCAAATGAAAAAGTATTCTTTTATTCTTATAGATTTTTTTTTTTTTTTAATTTTATTTTTAGTTCATATTTAAAATAACACATAACCCTATACCGGTGAAAATTTTGAAATAGATTTTTAAAAGTGTTCAGGTACAGAACAAATTTTTAATTTATTTTTGAAAAAGCAACAGTTTTAAATCAAATTTTTATTTATCTGCTAAGGGCTTAATGTATTACAATACTCTTTCATTTCAAAATGTTTTGTTTTGTCTTTTTGGTTTACATTAATGTCATTTAAAAATACAACCCTAAACACCTAAGAGGTTAGAAAATTTTATTTATAAAGAATTAAAAATAAGACAAAATTTTGAATTCAGTCCCTAATTGACTGTTGAGTTATGCTGATATATGATGTATTCATTTGATTTTTTTTTTTCACCCGATAAAATATAAACAAAAACTAAGAATTAGAAATGTGCCATTTTTAGGTGGAAAATTCCGCTTATTCATTCAAATGAATTTGAATGAAATTTAAATAAATCTAAAAACAAACCAGGCTTTTAATACTTCTACTAATGTAATAAAATATGGCTACAAGCAAAGAAAAAGGAAAATTTCAGCGTTTAAAAACCATAAGCATAAAAATTTGATACCATCTGCTAAATTTCTTATAACTTAAAATTTAGTAATCACAACTTTTATAACTTTTTTATAGCAAAAAGCATTTTAATACCAAAATCTGATATGGTCCTTAATCGTACCCTCTAATTCAATTTAATTATGAGTAATCCCAAATTTTATATCTTTATAAACTATCCTAAGAGCATTTTTTCCTTCTTGCAAAACCTTAAAAAATAAAGAATTTTTAATGGAATATTTTTACCATAATAAAACCCTTTTAAATTATCTATGTAATTAACATCATTATTAGTTAGTTACTATCAACTAAGCCAACTACGTCAACAACACAAACTTAATTTTTTTTCTTGAGAGCATGTAAAGATTTGTGAATAGAACTCAGTGAGAAAAAAAAAATGTTTTAAGAATTCAAAATCAAAATGCAATTGAATCATTTCACTTGTACCAAATTAGATATTTCTACTCATGATATCTTTCATAGATAAAATCAATTTCCATAACTATCACTCAAGATAAATTCATGAAAATCCATATAGGTAATTTCAATACAGAGAATAATATAGCGCTGTTCCTGACCACACAGATAAATTGGCTGTCCAATAATGGTTGCTGTATATCCAAGATGGCAGCCTAAAGATTCACATTTTGTTGGTATAGCAAAAGAAAAAGCCATTATCTGGTCAGTTATTAGTCAGCAATTTATAATCAAGTTTCTTTTATCCATAGAGGCCACAAATATCAGTTAATGTAAATGATGGACATTTTGAATTAAATGTATATATCAAATAAAAGAGCTCAGCGAGTAGGTCAGCATAAGGATCACAATTCATTTGAATCAATGTGAAATCAACAAAATCCTTAAGAACAGATTTTCCAGTGGCAATCAAGTCATTTTTGCACAACTAACTGAAAAAGAAAAATCAATGAAATTTCATAAACCCATTTACCTTAATTTTTCAAATAAAAATAATTTATTTATGTGTATTTGTTAGTTAATAAGGAATAGCAGACAATGAGTGTTCCTAAATTATCTGAAATAAATATTTTTGATAAATTAACCAGCTCATTAGCCAAGTGGGTTGAGTGCTGGTTCAATCCCAGGCCGCATCATACCAAAGACTTTAAAAATAGTACTCGATACCTCCGCAATATAAGGTACATATCAAAAGGTAAAGTGGAACAATCCAGGAAAAGGAGAAGCGCCCTCTCCAATTTGAATGAAATTTAAATAAATCTAAAAACAAACCAGGCTTTTAATACTTCTACTAATGTAATAAAATATGGCTACAAGCAAAGAAAAATTGAAAAGGGAGCCTTCTAGTCGCCCTTGACTACAGTCACCAACTTTACTTACTTTAATGTGCCAAAATCATTTGTTAAAGAAAAATCAAAAGCATAAAAAAAATTATGGTTGAGAACACATGGAATAAAACAATTTCCATTTTTTTTTTTAATCAATATGTTAATGTTCCTAAATTAAGAATGCCATTTTAGATTTGTAAATTCATAACTAAGAATCATTCAGTCAATAAACACAATGTTACATTCAGTTACTTATTCAAGTATATATATATATATATAGATATATATGCACATTCAAGCATAAATATACCGCAGACCAAAACGTTTTTCATAGATTTGAACAGAGAAATGTGTGATAGATATTTACTAAGCTTAGCTGTGGTAAAAAGCTAGAAGTATAAGGCATTCAATAGGAGATTTAATAATAATGGTCACCAAACATTACACCACACAAAGTGTTCTTGGAAATGTATCTGACATATGTTAGAGATAATATAAATATTAAGATTTTAAGAAAGAAATGAGTATCAGAGAAACTTAAGTTTGAATCTCAAACAGAATAATTTAGAATGAGATATACTACTGAATTAGCATTTACCAAGTAAAATTGTTAAATTGTCCGAATCACAAATGCATAAAATTAGTGGTGTACTAAATGTAAGAAAATATGCCAACCTGCTGTATAAATACAAATATGCAATAAAGATAAATTGGAACCGATAACTGTTTCTAACTCAATAACAGCTACATAATAGAGGGTTGATGTAAAAGATTATATTTTAATCACTTTAGCCTAAAAAAATCCAGGATATTTCAGTTAAAAAATTTCACATATTTTCACAATGATTGATATGAAAATAATTAGAAAATTTCATTTACTGTACAATTCATAAAAGATTATCAATGGTCTTTTTTGGTCAATGTTCAAATATTACAATTCATGAAACAAAACCAATATTCATTGATTAGCTACTAGCCATTTTTTATTACCACTAAGTAAAATCACCATTTCTAATAGATATACCATTTTTTTTTAGTACAAGTGACTAGCTAAGAAAAAAGCTGTTTAATTTAAAATACCAGAATAATTTTTATAAACAAAATGATCAAGTGTTGTAAAATAGAAAAAAAAAGCCTAATGTTATTCAATATTATAAAATATAGAAAAAAAAGGTCACATTAATAAATTGATTGGACTCACATTCAAGCAACATTGTTTTACATGGGGTTTTTTCTAATATTTCCACAATCAGATAAAAAGTATCAAATAGTATAAAATGCTTACCTGTCAAAGAAAGCAATGAAATGTTGACTTACCTGCAATAAAAAAGAAAAAGTAATTTAAAAAGATGAAAGTTACAGGTCATTTTTTACCACCATATTTTATTTTACATGAAATAGACACTGATGCTACTTAATTTTTTTTTTTTTCAATTCATTATATATCTTTTTAATATGAAGATCTATTGAGAGTCTGAAAATAGCTAGCAAATAGCTTGCCAGTATTGCTTTCAAATCTAGTTTATATCCATGTTGATACAAAAGTGAACATACACTAGTGTAAAAGTTCTTAAAATACATTTGCAAAATTGTTGTCTGATTTTAACAATCACTTAAAGATTATCTTAAGAGATTTTTTTATTTTTTTTTAGAATGAAGAAATGCTAAATTTTTTATCAATGCAAAAAGGTATTGAACACTAATATTCAAATTTTAATATTCTTAAGCAAAGACAAAACTAATTTATATGTTTTAAATAAACCAAGTTAGTACCTAAAATGTTGGATATTTTAGTTAATGTTTGACAGATTTTGTTAAAATTAGAGCAGTTTGAATTTCATAAATAATACAAATACAATTTAGATTGCTTGAAATAGGTAAAAAATTAAATGCTTTCAGTGAAATTTAATAACATTACTTTCCTGACAGAAAAATGAATCTATTTTCTAAGAAAATGTTCAATGCATAATGTGTTTTTTTTTAACTAAAATTTCCATAACAAAAATCATAGTTTTGTGAATTACCTAGGATAAAATATTGTTTATAAAAAGACTAAAATCAGAAATTGGTTAGTTTTATGAAGCAAAATATTAATTTTATCTCCCCCACTGCAATCATAGAAAAAAATAAAAAACACACACAACCAGGAACTATTCAGATAGTAAAATTCAATTAAAAATCAAGAGTACTTAAAACACAAGTGAGAACATAATCTTCACATTTGCTAAGTTCAAAATTATTAGTAGGAATTACAGTTAAAATAATGCATTATAAATAATGTTAAAATTTGCAAACTAAAAACTCAGATTTCATAATTCCTTATCCCACCATAACAATCACTAATTCAATCAAGCTACATATGACAGTCTCATAACTTAAAGAATTCTTATAAATATATAAATGTATGAGCAGTACAAAAAAAAACAATGTGCCAACTCATGAAAAAAAAAAATTGACGATAGATTATGCAAAAAGATAGTCAGTGACATATTTAAAAAAGAAAAAAAAATTTAACATTTGCCAAAGTTAAAAGGCAAGATGAAAAAAATAACTACACAAATTAAAACATAAAATCCATTTAAAAAAAAAAAAAAAAACCACACACACAAAAAAAAATTGAAATTTTACTTTTTAATGGAGAAAAAAAAACTTTAAATTCTTCTAGGGTCTGTTGTCAATTTCACATTTTAATTCGATATAGAATGATCACCCATTTCCAGAACCGCACTGGAAAAGACATAACCAAACAGGTTTATTTATTTCAAAATTTCTTCCACTTTTGGGAAGAGTGGAGGTCTTTTTTTTTTCTTTTTAAATACTTATGAAAATGGGTGTTTATTCTATATTAAATTAGAATGGGAAAGTGAACCCTCCTAATAAAATGAAACAATTTTTTTTAATTTTTTTTTAGAAAAACAAAAAAATGTGGTGATAATTAGTTCAAAATCACAAAGATATTTTTTTAAATTGAAAAGAAATTACTAGAAAATTTTTTTCCCCAGTGAATTTGAAAGGTTGCACATGTAGAATAAAAAATTTGCATCAAATCTGATAAAATATTAAATGACTTTGAAAATAGTTCATCAAAAAAAAGAAACATCTACAAAAAGATTTATAAAAATCAATAATTATAGCATACTGCAGATTTTATATATATATATATATATATATATCTGATAAAATAGTGAGCACAAAAGCTTGATACCTACTTAGCTGCTGTTTTTTTCTCTAATTAGAGGAAAAGAGTAATCAGAATATTTCCAATTTTTTAAACTTAAAAATGTGTAATCAAATAATTTCTTTGCTTTCTACTATCTATACAGCAAGAAAAATTAAGCGAATAAACATTCTAAGCCTAGTGTAATTAATGTTTAATTCATGCACATGTAAAAATACATATATTAGTATGGCCCAAATACGAGAATCATTAAATAAGTTTCCAGACTTTTTTCGTATGGACACTTTTATTGATAGTATACACATGAAACTCTAGTCTCCTTTGAAGTAATCTCCTCGGGCTGCAATGCACTTTTTGTACTGTTCCAACAACTTCTGCAAGGCCCCATAGAAGTCCTCTTGTGTGAGCATGTCAATCACCTTCGTCACAGCCTCTTTCATCTCCTCAATTGTCTCATAACAACAGCCTCTGAGCTTAGGGAATAACCAAAAGTCACAAGGAGCAAGGTTTGGACTATAAGGAGGCTGAGAAACTGTCTTGATGCCCATCTTGGTCAAATAGTCTGTGACAAGGATGGAGTTGTGGACTAGTGCATTGTCCTGTTGGAAATGCCACTGAGCCGATTTGAACAGTGCTGGCCTCTTCCGACGGAATCTCTTCTTGAACTCCCTTAAAACCTCAACATAGTAACCCTAACTCCCTTAAAACTTCAACATAGTAATCAAATAAACTAAGTTAGTAGCCAAGAAATTTTAATTTAGCTACAATTTTTTGTTTGATTTTACTTCATACCAAGATTTTGATCAAAATTATAAGATTGATTATAAATGAAAATCTTCAAATTTTAATAAAAAGATTGAAAGAACATCTTTAACCTGTCAGTTAAATATGCATTTATATTTACTCGATATAGCATATAGCACCATAAAATTTACAGAGAATCTCATTACATCCAAAAAGAGAAAATAACTAAAATATAATTTGTAAAATGCAAAAAAACTTAAATTTTATTAATATCTAGAAATTTTCTTCCTTAACATTCAAGAAAATATACAGGTTTTTTTAATTTTTTATTTATCAAGAATTGCCTTTAAAGAGAAATACAACAAAAAGAGAAATAGAAGTTTAAGAAAAAAAAATGCAATATATTTATATAAAATTGGTGTGATTGCAGATAACAGAAATCCAGAACAGAATAAAAAAAATAGAGTAGAAAGAAAAATGAAAAGTAATATTACAGAAAAAAATGAGAAAAAGAAATCAGAATTGGAAAAGGAAAATAAAAAAGTTAAGGAGATATGATAAATATAAAGTGATACAGAAGAAATCAGAAATTGATTTGTTCAAAAGCAAAAAAGTAAAAAGTGCAAACACAGCATGTTGAAAATGCTGAGTCAACAGCAGTTTCAAAAAAGAGAACAGAGTAACAGTAATCAATAGGTTGAGTAAGAATTCAAGAGAATAAAATCAATTAACAGCAAATTCCAATCTATAATCTTAGAAGACAGACAAAATATAATAATTATCTTACAAAAATAACAAAAATGGTTGAGTAGAAATAGTACTAATTTATTAGTACTAGTACTGTCATATAAGAGACAACAAAAACCATTATACAACAATGAGTTTGATTCTATACTTATTGTTAGATATTTTATTAGTAGGTACTAAAATGAACAAAAATAAAAATTATGATATTGTCACTTTTTTTTCTTCAAAGATTTAAATATTGTGTAAAATGTGCATTTGAGTAAGAGTTAATCTCTTACAAAAATTTGTTGTATGCATCATTATTTTAAATAAAACTTCACTCCTTTGAATGATTTTATTTTTAAAATAACAATAGCATAGATTAAGAGATTTAGAAAATTCTTTGAAAAATCATGAATAGTACTGTAAGAAACTGCTTTGTTATGAAATTAGACTAAATATAAGAGAGTTTGTTAGACCCAACTCACCAATTACATTTTTTCAACATTATTTGAAATTACATAAGAAATATGAAAAATAGAAAGTAAGAAAGAGTTTAAAGGAAAACAAATTGATAATGTTTTACAACAATAATTCTCAGATTCTTTTGTCAATAACTGCCATTTAAAAATATAAACAAGAGTAGAAGCCTAAAATCAATAGATGGAAAAAAAAAAAAAAAAATTTTTATTTTTTTTTGCAAAATAGTAACAAAACAGCTGAATAGTAATAAAAACAGCAATTCAAGATTTGACTTAATGGTTGAGTTTTAAAGTTGGTAATCCTTAATGAGGATACTTATAACCACACTAAAATAAATTTTAAGCTAGAATAGAAACTCCTCTTCACAACAGCTATTATAAATAAACTTAACCAAAAGCTCAAAACTTGTTTAAGTTAATTCCCAAAAGTTTCCAATTCAAACCTAACCTTCAGAATCAAATTTTTTTAGTTTCTTATCTCAAAATTAGGCTGATTTTTGTAAGTCAATCTAAAGTTTTCAAAATTCAAGACAAGTTGTCTAAATACAACAAAAACATTGCCTAACATACTTTAAAATATTTATAAATTATTACACCATATATCCACTGGTATAATGGATAGATGGCAGTGTACTGAGGTTGGAGTTGGGTAGATCAGGAAGAGTTACATGAAGCAAAGGTTAAAGACAAAGAAAAGTTCACATAAATTATATATCAAATCAATGATATCATATACTATTGTTACCATTATTATTTCATAACACAAGACAAAATACATGTATCTATGGTAATACTATTCATTTTAGAATTTCATTTCAGCAATTTTTTTTTTAACTTTTAAGAGTGATAAATTCTAAATTTTATTTAATTCCCATGATTAGGAAAAAAAACAAAAAACATTGTCAATTAAAAAATATAAGGTTATGTAAAACATGTTCATGATTTCTAAAAGGTGTGAAGCCAGAAAATTTTCATATTCAACTTATCAACTTAAAAAAAAACAAAAAAAAAACACATTCTGAAAAAAATTCTAGGCACTCATTTTCCATTAGCCACTTTATTACAATAATTGTACTTTTATAGATACAGTTACTTCACTTTACTAGTTACTTTTATGTTAATTGCAGTTTCTTTTTAGATTTATTGATAAAGTATATCAAGGTCAAAAATTCTAAATCTATTTTTGAGGACATTTTAATGACATAAAAATTTATCTTAATATCAATTTTTCAATTAAAATTACAATAATTTTATTAATATAGTAGCTCTACATTAAATTTTGAGATATAAATATTCTTTGAGAATTTCTTTCAGCTGTACATATTAACCAAAATCTACACAGAAATAAACACACACACTATTATTCCTATTGGAAGTAGAGAATTCAAAGACGAAAAACCTTTTTTGAAAAATCTAACTAAAAAATAAAACTTTACCAAATATTTCCATAGTAATCAATGAAAATTCTAAAATTTAGGACTTTTTCAGTAGACAAATCTAATTCTATTCGAACAAATCCAAAGGAGATACAAAAGTTTTAATCAATTATAACATAACTAATAATTATCATTTGAATTTGTCTATCATTAAAAAAAGCCTTGGTTAGGCAACTAGTCTAGGAGAAGGAAAACTCTGAATTCAAAACTGTTAAACTCCGCTTAAAAAATTGACCTTGTGTCATATCCTGCCCGAGTGGAGGGGTTGGTAAATAGTATCATTAAAAAAACAATCACCGATATTTTTCTAATTGAATTCATGCTTCATTTATTCTATTTACATTTTATTTTTTCTTCATTTCTCATGTTCCAAACTTATTGCCATTTCATGTCTCAATTTTTAGCTAATTCAAATCATGATGAGCAAAAAAAAAAAAAAAATCTTTTTAACAGATGACTGCATTATGAACTTCAATATAAACGTTTCATTATAGACATTAACAAAAATTGGAGTTACATGATTGTTAAACATGATATAAAGTTGTAGACAATTACATTTTTTATATTCATTTGGAAAAATAGCTCAAATTTTTTTGTCCAACATAAATTTTAAATTAACTAATTTAGAATTATAATTGTGCCTCATGAAATTAAAAGAATCAAGCATTGTCTGATGACCTTTTAGCCATTTTTAGAGAATCTGGTTTATTTTCTAATTACCAACAAGTCAAGTCAATCTACAATATAAATTCTGACCATAAGTACTATGAAAGAGTAGAGACAGACAAAATATTCACAAAATAATTTGAAAGTTATACTGAAGTACTAAAATCATAAATAAATTATCTTAGATAATACAACTGTCATGGCCATGTTTATTGATAAATTTTTTCCTTTTTTTAAAAAAAACAAACCTACATTTACTTTTATACTGTTTTTTGTATAAACTCACAAAAATAGTTTAAATAGCATATGAATTTTACATAAAATAATTTTGAAATGTTTATATCTAAAATGAGCCAGTTATAATAACTGAACTTTTGTCCCATTTTCATAAATATTATTCTGTATCAATCTGGCATGTTCAAAAATGAATATGAGTTCCAATAGCAAAAGCAAAGAAATAAAACCTACATTTGTACTATATTGTCAAAGTATGTGAACATGGTCATAACTGAGTGTGAGAGTAACAGCTTTTCATCAAGATACTTGTACAGGAAACAGAAAAATGGATTTTATACATTTTCTATGTGCAAGTTAAACATGAACAGCAACAGACAGAATTTGAATCTTAGTAGCCAATTCCATTTTCCATGTTTATAACCATTACACTATCCCAAACCTTCTTTGGATAATGAAAATAAACAGCTATTAGATATAAAAAAATAAACAAAACATATTTGCAACCTGAAATGATATCTTTCATTTCTATCAAGAATAGAATTTATAGAAAACTTAATGCCCAGTCAAAACTAATAACACACATTTTTGTTGATTTATACATTTTCTGGTATCTATATTAATTGCTTTTTATATCAATCTTACGATAATACAGCAAAAATAGCATATAGCAAGATTTTTGTTTGTACAATAGCATTAACATGTACCTCATGAAATTAAAAGAATCAAGCATCAAGAATAAAACAATTTTTAATCTGTAACTTAACCTCATTCACACAACTCATTTCTCAAGAGAGATAACTAATAAATGCTAATTGTTGAGTAATTGTATTTTCCCTATTTATTTATCATTAATCATAATATAAATTCTACAAATTAGATGGGATTCATCATAGAGCTAAATCTTTATCAAAGAATATTTCAACAATGTCTATAATGTTCAGGAATAGATTAGTTTGAATTATAAAATCTGTGTTAAAAAGGGGAAAAAATCTTTTAAGTTTATGTTGACATTTACTCACACAATCAACCAATATTATTGGTAGAGAAACTTAGTATGCAAAAAAAAAATTATAATTCTTCAATACAAAATGCCAACTTCTTTTAAGTGGGTTACTTAAGGAAAATACTGTTGAATATAAATTAAAATAATTGGTTTGATTTTGTTTCTTTGTTTAACAGCATATCAACCTTCATGGGTTACTTTACATCAAAGCCATCCTTATTGGAGGACTGTAACAGTAGAATTCAATCCACAGCTGGGGAGGATAAAGGAGTTCATCCCTTTCCCAAAAGTCTTAGTCCAAAAGTGATGTAATAACATGGAGTTCAAACTTGATTACTATGATGTTACAGTCTAGCATGTTAACCACTATGTGATAAGATTAAACATCAGAAATGTAAAAACTTAATATATGCAAATATTAATCATGTAAAATAATGTTTTAGAGTTTTTTGCATTTTTCTAAGGCCAGATTTTAAGATAAGAATATAAAGTTTTTCTTTTTTGGCAAAAAAAGAAATTTGTTTCAATTTTATTTTTACCCTCTAAATCTTTACACAAAAAAACAAAAAAAAACAAAAACAATTTACACACTACTCACAAGTTTTCCTTTTTATAAAATATATTCTTCAAATATGTCACACTTTAACATTTTTCACTTGTATTGTTAGGAAAGATATAAACTAGTATAGAAGAAATAATTCAGCAACAAATATTAACTGGAGAAATACTTTAAAGGGTTGATTAACTATTAGATGAATATTTCATAATCAGAAGAAATTCTAATGAATAGTTTAGATCAGGAGTATGGAATCTGTGGCCTTCTAATCATTAAAAGCAGCTTCTCACAGCCTTGTCAAAAGACCAATTAAATTTATCTTTATATGATAACCCAATGTTTTCCATTGAGAAAAAAAAGAAAAAAAAAAAGAAAAATAGATTAGTTTTTCATTTCTTTTAAGTAGTATACATTAATTAAAATTTGAACAAAGTTATCAACTAAAAGCTTAAACTTTAGATTTTGTCGTAAACATACTTTAAATGTATTGAATGCAACCTTATTAATGGCTTTAAAAAATGAAATGTTTCCTCACCCTCACCAGTAGTCTTTCATTGAAAGAGCATGACACTTCCTGGTAGTTAACAGTATAAAATAAAAATAAATAAGCACTACACTGTAAAAGAATGTGAGAAAATTTCAATTTATATATAAAAATAATAATTTGGTATATATGAATTAACAATAAAATCAATAACATAGCTAAAATTTCATTGGGAAATAAATAAAATTAAGAAAAAAAAAAAAGGAAAAAAAAAAAAAAAAAATCAATGAGAAATTTTTCAATCATTTCCTAGGGAGTGGAAAAAAACCCTAATAAATCAAAAAGCTAGAAGCCAATAGAAAATTTTCAAGAAGTGAAAACAGTCAAAAGAAAATACAGAAAGGATAGTTGAGAAGAAACAACACAAGAAGCCAGGATAAAAAAAATAGCAGAATGTAATACTTTCACCTCAAAGTCCATCTTTTTAAGTTTTACATGTCTAGACAAATATGCACACAAATAAAAATTAATGTCGAGATGTAATTTTTTTTTCCTTTTCTTACTATACTTTCTTTAAGCACAAAATACATACTGCACAATATCCATCTTATGAGAAGCTTGCACAAAAAACATTCCTTTAATTCTTCACATTACTCTTTTTATGCAAGATACTGAACTTTTATTAAATTATCAAAAATTACAATTGCTGAAAGTCATTATCTAAGCAATTACCTATGTCAAATGTACAAGGTTTTTTTTTAAATCTTAATAGTGTTTCTTATCCCGCTCAGTTGTTAATATAAGATGAAAGTTTAAAAATTCTAAGATTTAAAATAAACATTTCTCCAACAAGACAAGATATTTCTTCTGGTTCAATAAATAATTTTTTCTCAAAGACAAAGATTTTTAACTAAATGAAAAATTAAATTTGTGATGATTTTACAAGTTTAACAAAAAATTTAATTTGGTATTTAAGAGTTTCTAACATGTAAAAAATTGACCATCTGAATGAAATATTCAAAATTAACTTCTGGCCTAATTACAAGCCAATACTATTAAAATAAGACTTAAGGAAACTGGCAAAATTTATTTGAAAAGTATCGTATACCTAACATTGTTAAACTTATCAGGAAAACTATTCAACATAGCTAATTATATTGAATATGTTTACCAATAATCAAAGCTCAACAGATGCTCATATTTTAACCAAAATGAGTGGAAATTAAGCAAGATATATTTTTATTGTTTCTTGCTATAGTAAAAATTTAAACAATTATCTCCTCAAAAAGCATCCCATTATTTAATTGTAGATATGACCCATTTGTAGAGTTAGGGTTACACATATGTCATACTAATATTTCAAAATAATGGGTCAAACTTTTTTTAAATAGCTTACTTCAAACACTGACAACTGAATATAATCAAAACTACAAAAAATAAAATTTTTATGCAACAACTTACTTTATTTCTGTCTTTTATATTATCCATAAATTTTACTATTATATTAATATAAAATAGCTTAAAAGCCACCCATAGGGCAGAATTTAAAACTAGTAGAATATAAAAATGATTATTTTTAGACTTTAAACTATCTAGTAGTGATTATATATAAACTGTCACCACAGGGTGTAAGCCAGGATTTTGATTTCCTCCACTATTTTTATAGAATTGAGAGATTTTCTAAGGTCTGCAGTTTTTTTTTGTAATTAAAGATAAAGAGACCAAAATCATTTAAGCAAAAATGGCCAATAGCACACACTCCCCCACATGCCTGTATAAAATTTTCTGCTTTAAATCCTACCATCCAACTCAAAAATCTGGGCATGGCATCCCACCCTCTCCTCAGCAGTACACACTATGATGGCACAATGTAAGGAACATTTTGATTTTAGTGTTCTCATGGTTTAAAAATAGCAATACCTGCCTTTTCAATAAGTGGAATTTGCTCAAAATTTCTAGAATTAGCATTTTTATAGTGGCAACCATTAAATATAGTAAAATTTGAAAATATTAAATTCCCATTTCCTATGAGTTCAGTCATGATTTTTAAAAAAATAAAATAAAATAAATAAAAAACAAAAAACACACACACACATTAAAGCACTTGGTAGATGAATTTTTATTTTTAGCCAGTGGAAAATAAAAATCATTATAAATAAAACAGACAATATATGAGAATCATTTGTCTAAGAACCACTTGCTCAAAGTACTAGTTATTTTCTTCTAAAACTACAGTTTATAATGACTTCCTTAATAGATAAGCAATGTCTGATACTACTATTATTACAATTGCCATAAAAGAGTAATAACAGAAAAGGGATGAGGAGAGTGGACAATGAATGTATTACTCCAAGCTTTGTTGCTCTCTCCTCTGGTTTGCTTTAATGTTTTGGTATAAAATTTTTAATGAAAATTATCACTGCCATTAACTTCAATTTTATTTCCATACCATGAACAAAATGGAACAAAAGTAAAGATCAGCTTAATTGAGGAATCAAAATCGTTTCTATTAGGAATGGATGATAAACATTGGTTAATACCCTGCACTGCATTCCACGATTTTTTAACTGAAACTGATATATACATGAGCACTCGAATTTTATAGAATTCAAAAAAATTAATATAACAATTCAATTACCATTTTAGTTTTCAATGAAAATAAGACAACAGGATGTGGAGTGGTTAGCTGGGACAGGTGTAGAAGCAAGGTTATGTTGTGTCACAATAGAGCATTATTTTTTAACAATTCAGTTGCTGAGCTATACAATAAAAGCAGAGGTGGGGGATAACTGTCAACTATCCCTTACCACCTTCTTTGCATGACATACCAATTCCCAAGGAAGGAAGGTAAGCATGTAGTTATGATGGTATCAGATATATTTAAACATGTGAAGTCACCATGGCATAGTGGTTAACGTGCTGAACTAACTTTATTGTAAAGGAGTTCAAATTTTAGTTGCGCTGTTATGTTCACTTTCAGACTAAATACTCTTGGGAAAGGTATGGACTCCATATCTCCCTCCTCCCAGCTATGGGTTAAAAGAACCACGACTGAATTTCTATATGAAAGGTTTTGGCATTAAATAACCCATGAAGGTTGATATGCCATTAAGACAAACCAAACCAAATAGTATCTCAAGAGATAATTTAAGATTTTTTTCCATATTATAGAGTGAGGGTATGCATTTTATGATTTTGTGTCCACTTACTTTACTCCTACTTTGTAATATACTATTTTTAAACACCCCTTTTTTGACGAGTAAAAAAAATTAATAAATAATATATTCAAGTGAAATAAAGTAGAAAAAAATTACATTTCTGGAGTTAAAATAAAAAAATATAACCAGCCTGAATAGGACTATTGCTTTTTCCTTCATCATACTTTCATTTTAATACCATTGCTCATAAACAATTTTTGTTTATTGACAAAATACTAACATAAGATCCTGTGTTAAAACATCACTACATTACAAAGTAGTAAGAGGGTGCAAAAAATGAATATCTTGCAAAGACTGATTTTGAAACATTCTGATAGAGTGGAATCTAGAAGACCTGAGCACAATTATGTTTACAGTCTGATTACTATTCATAAATTAATGTTTAATACAGCACAGTATTCCTTCATATACTTATCAAACACATCATACTAATATATCTGGATGTATATTAATTAATATACAGGCACCAAAGTTTAGAAAGACATTTCTTTTCAGAAACTACTTTTAAATATTTGAATAATTTTTGAAATTTTCTAACTTGCAATATGAACAAATTTGTAATTTTATAAATCTAATTCTGAAATTGTTTCCTCATTTATTTTATACTGAATTACAGTGATGAAAGTCTATTTTTTATCTGAATTTCTGGACTGAACAATTATTAGACAAGGAAATGAATCACAAATTTTTCGCTGTTATACCCTCTAACCTTTATTTAGGTACGTCACATATTCAGAAATCTGAGATTTTCAAACTAAGCCCTTTATTCAATCCACAAAGGTAGAGTGTTCTCATTCCACTGTGTCCACGACAGTGCATATCTTATATTAGCTAATTCTTAGTTATTTCATCCTTGTGATGCTGCTATTACTTTTTCAAATGAAAAAAATGAGCATAAAGATTTTCGCTGTTAGACTTAAGTGAACTCATAAAACACTTAACATTTTTATCCACTAAGCCATTGTCTTGTCGGTTACTGATTATGACACACTGGAGAAAGTCAGAGGGTAAAACAGCCAAAATGTAACCATAATAACCAAAGCAAAGGTCAGGTTGAGTGGTTTTACATTATGTCAATCCTTGTCGGGTTATTTAATAAGCCAAGTCTTTTTGTAAGCAATACAATTTCAAATAATTAATGATAATCCCTTGTAAAGAATTATAGCTTCAAGTAACAATCAACACAAATAATTTGCATATAATGATAGTTTCAAGTACTTCAACCATTTATATAGTTTTGATTAATAATCATAATTTCAAGTAACTTAACTATTCCTATTTAATAATAATCATTTCTTAGAACAGTCATGTTGAAGTCATAACAGTGCAAAGAAATTATTATAAAATAGGAATTGTTAAGTTACTTGAAGTTATAATTCTTTACAAAGGATTGGTCATTAAAACAAAATTTCTAATACTAATAAATTTTAAACAGACCTATGTGAACCATAGGACCTTAACAGGTACTACCACTACAGGTCAGCAGATCTGAGAGTAACGGCAATAAAGGAATGACTTCCTACTCTCCAGACCCTGAGAACTGGAACCTCACCAACAGATGCAGTTTAGTATCATAC
>CAUZXS010005402.1:0-17500 GCA_963585895.1 Sepioteuthis lessoniana | reverse complement strand
AAGGCATGAATCCATCTGTTCTCTACCCACCCAGCTATGGATAATTAGTAGGGTAGACAAGGCTTTTTTTTATCTTTGATTAGGCAACAAGTTTAGGAGAAAGAAAACTCTGAATTAATATCAACTATACTCCCCTTAAAAATTGATTTTGTGTCACATCCTACCCATTACTGAAGAGTTGAGTAAATATGTTTATTTTACATTTTTATCCTTAAGTTCAACACACTTGACACATCATTTCTTGAGTTTCTTCAATCTTTCCAAAAAAATTTTCTTTCTTAAAAGTTATGTCCTTGATTAAACTGAGAACTTTTCAGCTGCCCATTGTATGATATTATTAGTATTGATTCCAACATAGGCTTTGGATTGGTGCACATTTGTACTCAAACTTTGGAGTAATGTTCTGCATAAAAAATTTATCAATTATGATATATTTTAATATTTACCATAATTATTTGTATATAAGGCACTATTTTCCCAGATATTTCAACCCAGAAGTTAAAAGTGTATATTATGCTCAAGAACTATATTCAAAATTCTTTTTTCTGGTCATATTTCTCACTATATTTGAAGTGGGATGACTGAAAGTAAGTTATATCTATAGTTCAAACTAATGTTTTATGCCATTACAGAAAAATGTGTTCATAATTTTATTCCTCCTCATGTGTGTTTGTTCTAAATACTGTGTAAATTTTGTGCTTTAAGACATAGTGTAACTGTATAAATTTTTTATCTTTAATCAGTATGAAGCAATTAAAAAGTTGAACAAATGCTAAATTTTTATTAAATGTAGTTGTTACAAATTCTAAAAAGCCAGTTTCTATTGTACACAAGATTTTCTTCTTTTCAGAATTTTATTGAAAGTTAAAGGTGCGTTATTTTACAAAAATAATTATGGTATGTTTTAATTTGAGCCTATACTTGTATATACATTTGTTTGTCTTTTTGTTTTATTACAACTATTCATTTTTTTTTCTTTCAGGTAAGTAAAGATTACCAGAAAAATTTCTAACATTCAAAAAATATATTCAAAGTTTCGGATTGCGTAAGTAAACACTGACTGATGATAAAAATGTTTCTACAGATTTTGCTTGTTTTTTCCCCAACTAAATGAAAGCATTCCGGTTGTTAAGTCAAATATTTAGAAATAGTTTTTTTTTAAAGAAATGGGAAAACAGCCACCAATTGGTTTCTGTTATATATCTAATTCTTGTTATTTTTTTTTAAATATAATATGTATATAAAAACCCTGATAAATCTATTTCTTAATACTTAATTAGTTGGCCAAATCTTGAAAGTTTTGCTGTATTTGACAGAAAGAGTCAGTATAGGAAATGATATGCAGATTTCTAATAAAATTCTTATGTATAGATTTGACTGTATTCTGCAGTTATGTCAGTCAGCCATTCTTTTATGGAGCCCTAGCAGAATTTGACTGTAGATTGCTGCAAACAATATTGGTTACTGTAATTATTTGTGTATAATATGCATTTTTTTTCCACATTTTTAAGCCTATAATTTTGGAGAGTATATTATACACAAGAACTAAATATTAACTTTTTATCCAGCTACATGCATCACCATATTCAGTATGCTATGGCCAAATGTAAGTTATATCAATGATCTAAACTAACTAATGTATAATAAACACATCTGTTTTATACTGCTAGAGAGAGATAGCTACTGGAAAGTGTGTTTGTTTATAATTTTGTTTCTCCTAGTGTGAGCTTATTTTTACTACAAGCTTGTTGCATTTTTTTGTGAACATGTCCATGTTTTTAGTCTAAATACCATATTAATGTTTGTTTTAAAATATAAGAAAACTGTATAATGTAATGGTTAAAGTGATGGACTGCAAAATCATAATAAGAGAGTTTGAACTCCAGTCATGCCATTACATTTACTTTCGGACAAATACTCTTGGGAAAGGTATGAACCCTCGTATCCTCCCAGCTATGGGTTATAGTACTACTAATGTTCTAGAAGGATGACTTTGGCATTAAATAGCCTACAAAGGTTGATATGTCATTGAACAAAAAACCAAACCAAACCATTTAAAAATAATCACCACTTTCTAACTGAGGGATAGTGGATTATCTATTAAAAATCAATATGGCCTCTTGTCTTGCTTTTTTTCTTTTTCTTCCTTTTATGGATTTATAAATATTATTCTACCCTTTTTCCAAGAGACACACTTTACACCTCTAGGTAGTTAATTGATACTAAAGTTTTAATTGAGGGAGTTCCCCTGACATAGTAGTTAATATGCTGTAGTTAGTTTAAACTCCAATCACTCTATTATGTTCATGTTCAGACTAAAACCCTTGAGAAAGATAAGAACCCCCTTATTCCCCCAGTTATAGGTTAAATAATATCACTGCTGTTCTACAAGGATAGTTTCAACATTAAATAACCCACAATGGTTGATATGCCATTAAACAAAGAGACCTCAATCATTATAGCATCTCAAAGGAGATAAGTATTAAATCTTAACGACTGAGTTCTTTTGATGTATTAATTTTTAATATAAATATAAATTCTATGAATAAGATGAAACCTAGTGTCAAACTTTATGGCCATCAAAATGTATCTTTTAAGCAAGTATATTATAAAAACTTCTTGTAATTCAGAAGTGTGAATCATCCATAAACACTTAAAACTTTACCCAATACAACTGGAATTGTTATTGATACTTTCATTTCCCACTTCTATATTCATGTACAAACAAAAATGAAAGCAAAAAAAGATAAAAATGGAATAGTTCAGATAAAAACTCAACTGTGACATTATTTCAAGTATTAAGATAATATTTCATTGGAATTTAAAAATTAAAAAAAAAATGTATCCAAAAAGGATTTTTTCCATTTTGTTATATAAGAAATTTTTTTTATACTAGGGTGAATCAAAAGTTTTACAATATTTTGGTATGTGCTATTTTGTTGTGTGTATATCATGTGACTGAAGCAGTTCAAGTCATGTTAGGTACTTGCTGTAGTCGCTAGTATTGTGGTAGTTAGTACACTGATGTGTTGTGCATTGTTTCACTCTGTGTGTGATTTGAAAGTGGCACAAATAAATGTGCAATGTAGTCTAATATGAGAAATTCTGCTTTTCTTGTTCAAACTGGGCCATAATGCCACAGAAACAACCAAAAATGTTTGTTGTAAGTATGGTGAAGGTGCATTTGATCACAGTACAGTATCTAGGAATTTTGCTCAGATTGCAGGAACCTCTACAATCAGGCAAGGTTAGGTAAGTGTAAAATTGTGGGTTCAGAGACTCTGCTTCAAGCCATATAGGCAAATCCAGAAAGTAGCACTTGGAGAGTGTCAGGAGAGTTCAGCATAAGTCCAATGTGGTTCATTATTTTCATGACCTTAACCTTCTGGATGCTTTTCATCCACAACTGCCAAACTGTGCCCCACATTAGCAAAATATTGCAAGTTTTTTCACTCACCCTAGTATTTAAAACTGAATTTTTACTCTCTTTGTATTTGTTGATGAAATATTCTTTGTAAAAAGGAAGATTTGAGGGAATATTTTTTAAAAGTTGTTTTGGAAGTTTTACTTTTTTGTTTTGCATCTTTTCAAGTTGTTTTTTTTTTATTCTATTTCATCTTATCCATCTTGTCTTAATTAAAAGTGAAGTAAGGGTAAACCAAAGCCAAAATTTTGGATATTATTTTTGCAGTATAGCTATCATTGTGTAATAAGAAAAGTTTTAGTAAACAGGTCAGGCTTTATATATATGTATATATGTGTGTCTGTAAGAAATGTCAAAGAAAAAGAAATAGTTTTGATAAGTGTTAAATAAAAAAAAAGTGCTTAAATACAAGCTAGCAAAGCAGTATAAAAAGTAAAATAATTGTTATTTCACAGTCCCTTTGACTACTGTGACTAGCAGTTTCATGGTTTTTTATTTGTTTTTTTTGTTTTTTTCTTAAATTTCCTGTATATCATGATACTTGATATGCTGTAAAATGGAAGAGGATTGTTTAAATCAGTGTTTAATTATATATATATATATACTCACACACTAAAATGATTTTTACCTCAACATCCCTTTGACTAGCAGTTTCATCAGACAATAGGTTATGGAAGAAAAAAAACTTTTATGGACAAGATGAAGCATTATATACTAAAAGTTCAAGCCCTGCACTGATGTAAACAAGGTACTGTATGGCAAAGAACTAGAAGTTAAAAAAAAAGATTTATGATAAATTGAGGAGTTAACAGAAAAGTAAATAGGGATTACTAAAATCTTTAGTTATTGAAATATTGATCCTTAACAAATAATTATGTTATTAATCCATAACTTCAGAAAAAAAAACGTAAGTTCAAAAATATCTTAATGTTAAATATGGGGAAATAAAATTAAAAAAAAAAATTACATGTGACTGAACAGTAGAAATTGTATTTTGCAATTAGAACATTAATGGAATCAACTCTGAATTACAGAAAAAAAACTGGCTGTTGGAAGTTCAAATATATTTTTAAAATTCATGTACAGTATCACCCATAACTAAGTACATTCTTGCCTATTTTTGTTTTTTATGAAAAGTTAATTTTCTTGTAAACCACCAGGATCATTATATAATCAAAACGAATATCTATTACCAAAAATATGTAAATATACTCATATACAAAATGCTATCTAGTAAATTAATTTTCAAACCAAATTTTATTTTATTTTTGATTCCAGAGTTTCACTGCTGTAGAGTTTGGTAATGATTAATACCTAATAATATCCATGTTGATTGTATAATGTTCTACTGGAAAGAATAAAATCCCAGTATCTTTGACTTAGAAGAAAATAATATTTTTATAAAAAAAATTGGTACAGGTGTATTTATTTACAGGTGTGTGTGTGTTACGTGTGTGTGTGTTACATATGTGTGTGTTGTGATGTGCAGAGATACAATTTAAGTAAATCTTTTTCTGGGAAATTTTAGTCATAATAAATTATAATCATTGGATGGTGGCCAAACACTTTTTCAAAATGATACTTAGTTTTTTAAATATACTTCTTTATTTTAATAAGATTTTTTAAAAGAGACAAATACAAAGGTTGATATGCCATAAAACCCAAACTACCAACCAACTAAAAGAGACAAAGTAACATGTAGTTAGAATGCATCCGATTAGATAAAACACTGCAAATGCATGTATTTAGATGATGAGTGTTCAATGAAATAATTGTTATTGTTGTCCTTACTTTTTCAATGTTTATTTATTATCAGTAAGTTTAGTTTTTCATGCATACTAGTTCACAACCTGTCATTTCACTGATAAAATAATATCAACAAATCCCTTCGAATTGCAAATATCTTTCACTTTTATCATAAATGTTACATGAGAAGGCACTCATGGTATAATGTCATAGGAAATGAAATCTGCAACCTGAGTTCAAATCCTGGTCAAGGCATCTCACATCGCACTAATATCCTTCAAAAGGTATGTGTCAAACTCTTTTCTCTCCAGCTAGAAGTAAATAGTAGAGCAGACTGTGCTCTTTAAACTTCATATAGCAATCAGTCTAGGAGAAGAAAATCTCTGAATTCCAACCAATTGTACTCAGCTGAAAAATTGACCTTGTGTCACATCCTGGATTGGCTGAGGGATTTGGTGAATACATAATTTTTTTGGGGGGGGGCAATTTAAAAAGAACCAAATATGCAGCATTTTGCAGAATTTGTTCTCATTATTTCTGTGAGAGCAGTTTGTACACTTCTTACAGCATCAAATTGGTGGATAGATTGTTTTTGGTCTTACATAAAACTTAACTGCTATTTTCAATATCTGACAGTGTTGTATAGCCTGATGCAACTATACATATACATGCGGAAATATAATCAACAATAATGAATGAACGGATACAGTTCTTTAGAAAAACTTTATTTGAAAGGGTTGCGAAAGGGTTGTGTGTGAGAGGTGAGTTGGAGACTGAACAGATTGCAACATATTGACCCCCAGTTCCTCTGACTATAGCAGCACTTCTTTTCTCATTCTGCTGGGGTGCTCAACTGGGGTCCTGAGGGCTCAAGCCCTCTGCTGGGAGCTGGTTCTCACTGCCTTGAACTGCAACTGGAACTTCAACTGCAACTGACTCCAACTCACTCAAACTGTCTGTGGCACCGGGTTATATAATTGTTTGATGCCCACCTGCTTCTTTTGGGTGTTGCATCTGCACCGAATTCAACCTGTCCACATGTCAAGGTGATATCTTTGGCCGGATGCACCTGTTTCTTGATTGACGGCTGGGTCGAAGGTCAATATGTTACAACAGCTTTCTCTTCATTGTAATTTCTGCAAGTAATTCAGTTTTAGAAAATATAAAGATTTTGAATAAATGATTTATTAAATTAGTTTTTTTTCATCATATTTTCTTTTCCTCTCTGTCAGATTTACTCTTTCTCTATTTTCAGCCAATTCCTTCTTCTCTTCATACTCTGTATCTTATTCCATAGTTTCCACTTCTTTTTGTGTCACTCTTCTTAGTCATCATCTTAGAAAATGGAATAGGCAACCCGATTTCAAATCCTAAATAAGGCTGTTTGCATTTCACTTCATTTTATGTTCTTTCCTTTCTTTATTGTTTGTTAATAAAGTTGTTATGATGTATATTTATTGGAATTCGAGTTGCCATCTTGTTTTTACTTGAACAATACAAAAGATACTCCTAAGTAACAAGGCTACATTAAGTCTAGACTTTATAATTTGTCATTGTTCATATATGCCTTAGTCTCCTTTGATTGGCTAATCTATTGCTTCTACTCATGGGAAAGTCTATAAATATTTGCTTGCAATTTGTAGACGGCCGATACCCAATGAGTTCCCCCCCCCCTAAACAATCTAATTATATTGAACCCTTTGTCAGTTTACTTTGGCCTTCTTAGCTTAACTGTTATCATCATAGGAAATGAAATGAGCAATCTGAGTTCAAATCTTGGATAAGGCTATTTATATTTCACTTTGTACAAATCTTCTTGCTCCAGCGATGGGCAAATAGTAGAGTAGGCTGAGTTCTTTAGCTTTGGTAAGGCGACTAGTCTAGGAGAAGGAAAACACTAAATTAAAATCAGCTTTACTCTGCTTAAAAATTAACTTTGTATTATGTTCTGTTTATGGCAGAGAAGTTGAGTAAATACATTCTCCAACTGACACCCTAGTTTTCTCCGAGTAAGCAGCAGTGAATAGTCTTAGCAAGCCTCAGAAATTTGTGTCTTTGTTTCATGTGAAAGGCACATGCCTCATTTATTACTCTGTGTGTGTATGAGCATGTTGATTCAGGTATTTAATTTTAGAGTGTATCAACACTTGTTTGGTTATTTTATGCTCTGGTTAGTCTTTACGTTTATGATTTCAAGTAATGATTTGTTTGTTTGCATACAGTTATATGGTTTCAAGTATTCTAATCTGATACAAATAATTTGCCCAGTTATGTTTTCAAATATTCTTATTTAATACTATTAATAAGATATATATGACTCATAGATAGAGCCCTAACAGGTACTACCACTCTGAGTTAGAGTGGACCTGGAAGTAATTGCAGTGAAAGGGAGGGTGACTCTCTAGAACTGCAGTTTTTTTTTTTATTAAGTTCCTGATTATGGTCTAGAATACACCAACTGCATCTCGGTAAAGGGATAAGACCCCTTCTTCCAATGTGTGTCCTGGATATGATGCTAAACAATCTGATGGTGAGGCTCCATTAATGCTGGAGCTTTGGAGAATGTGGTGTATCCCTTCATTGTCATCGCTCCCTGGTTCACTCTGGCCTGGTAGCACTTGATAGGTTCCTATCTATGGGTCAAACAGAACTATTTGATATTTAAACAGAGTGCAAACAAAGGACTTATGTTAAATTGAATTGTTAGAAATAGAACTGTTTAATCATTTAACTGTGTGTAAACAAATGACTAATGTATAATTGAATTGTTAGTGTTGAATAGTAATACTTGTAACCACTTCACCGTGTGCAAACAAATGATTAATATTGAATATTGAATAAGTCTTAGATAGGAATAAATGAAATGATTTAACTGTGTAGAAACAATAGCAATACTAGTGTGCAATCAAATCAGTTCTAACTCATTTAAAAATGAAATTATTGACAAACTAATCTCTTTACACAAGAATGTTTCGAGCAATATTGAACAAGTCCTAGCGGCAACACCCCACAAGGCACCAATTATAGGGCCACCTGCCTTTCCATCACAAAAACTATCTAAGTTAAATGAACCAGATACGCAGGACACTGCTAGAGAAGCAGGGACAAGATCATAAGTAATGTACTCCAATGGACCCCCACATATGGCCAAGCAAAAGCAGGACAACCAGTTAAACATACATACAGCAGCTATGTGAGGATATGGGATGTAGCCTTGAAGACCTGCCAGAGGCAATGAATGATAGGGAGAAGTGGCGAGAGAGGGTTAGGAATATCTGTGCTAGCGGCATGACATGATGATGATGATGAAATAACAATACTTAAAACTATTTAACTGTGTGCAAAAAGAAATGAGCTCAGGCTCATCTAAAAGTGTTATCAACAAAATGTTTACAAATCATATATATTCAATGTGTGTATATATATATATATATATATATATATATATAAAAAAAGAGGATTTGGCATTAAATTACCTACAAAGTTTGATATGCTATTAAACCCAACCAACCATCAACCATAACTTCATCAGATGTATGAGCTGTAAAAAAGAGAGGGGGATATTTCTTCCAAGAAAGTTAAAATCATTGAGTTGCAAGTTTTGCTCTAGTGGGAGAGAGTGAGAATACTTCAAATCTAAGTACTGAAATACTATTTTCAAAGATCCCACAAAGAAAACAAGCAACCTTTCTTGAATAAGATTACATTTAAATATAAGAGTAAGAATCACTAGAACATTAAAAAGATCATTTAGAATAATAATAAAAATAAGAAGGAAATACAATATCACTCATAAATAATTATTCCCCTTGCAATTTTAAAAAAAAGTTAATTTTCTGCTAAATCAAAGATGCCATGATTTGATTATTTCCATTGGAACATTATACAATCAAAAAGGATACATACCATATTGCCCGTAAATAAGTTAGCAAAAAAAATGAATTCTCTACTAAACCAAAGATACTGTGATATTTGAAAAATTTCTTGTGGAACATGCTAAAATGAAAACAGATATTAATAGGTATTATTTATAACCAGACTGCAATGGAACCCTGTAAGCAAAAATATAGATATGTAGAAGTCCAAAAATAAATATACCCTTGATATATGTATTCCCCTAATCCTTCCATCACAGATAGGATGTGACACAAGGTCAACTTTTAAGCAGAGTAAAGCTGATTTTAATTCAGTGTTTTCCTTTCCCAAGACCATTTGCCTTACCAAGGCTAAAGAACCCAATGTATCTTACTATTTACCCATAGTTGTGGGGAGAACATTTACACCTATCCCAAGGGTATTAGCACAAAATGAAATACAAGCAACCTTGTCTAGGATTTCAACTCAGGTTGTTGATTCTATTTCCTACAACAAAATTGAAGTTGCTGCCTCCCATCACTGGTGAACCAGTGACCCACTGTAATATACATGGTCCAAAAATATACGACCAAGATATGAACACATTGAAATGTACATAGAATGTTCATTATGCATAGGAATCCGCGAAATACACTACATTCACGAAATTGGTTCAGGTAAGAAACTTTATTACCTTTGAGTTAAAGGTTATTCAACATGAGGTGAGAGAGACACAATCTTTCTATAGTGACTGCTTTTACATCATCAGCTCTCAACCCAACCAACGTGTGGCACCCGTAGCGCACAAAGTTGTCTGGCCTCGCCCAGGTCTGACTTTCAACTTTCCCGTTCGGACGCAGGAACTCAACTAACTGCTTTTTCTCAAATCTCAGCCCATGCTTCTGGTGCGTGACGTCACCCACATCCCCTGGTCTCAATTCCTATCTGGAATTTTTATTTTGACATCTGAATGACACATCCTCGCCGCGTGCGCGTGAACACCTGCGTTAATGTTGCACCTAACTAACCCATGCACTAACCAAAAGGTTCTCATCTTAACTAAACCGAAAGGCAAGATATATAAAACGAAATCCCTCCGCCATTATATTACACCACAACAAAAGGTCAGCCATGAAAACTCTCACAGTAAGACCAAGAAATGGTCACACAATTGTTGGGGAATTTTGAAAAGGAGTCATTATCATTAACCATCAGAAGACAAGAAGTGACTTAAAATTTTGAGGCTGGCAAAACTGTTCCCCACTAGTGATTGAGCAATTCCTTCATTGACTCAAAAACACTACTTCACATTTTCCTGATTTTAGACCAGTCCAGAGGTAGGTTGACAAATAAAGTGGGTGGTATTTTTTCTGTGACCACATAACTGACTTTTTCCTTTTATATTATTTCTTAAAAATTGATATCATTTTGTAATCTAATAACTTGAATAATTCTCATTCAAATGATCTTAAATTTTAACAGCATTTGTAGAAACAACTCAAAAGTCTAGGGTTAATGTTTAAATATCTTTTCTCTTCCAGTAAGTGGCATTTCTATACCTGAAAACCCTAAAACCCCTCTATTGTTTTTCTTTTATCTCTACACCTTTTTTTTTTTTTTCAAATTTTCGTTCTGTTTCTTCCCTTCCACCTTATCCACCATTTTAGTATTCTTGATGGAATTGTCTTTCATGTAATTAACCTTGTTTTTGTTTTGTCTCTTGTGTCAAATTCAACACAAAATAATAATGAATTTTAAAAGCTCCCTTTTTCTTGTCAGTTCTCATTAATCCTCAACAGCCAATCTTTGTCCCTCTCATCCTTCTTCCAATCTTCTGTCTTTCTCCCCAACTATTTCTTTCTTTTGACTCTGTCCCTCCATTTCCGGTTTTTTTTTATTCCCTTCATTCTTTTCAAATATACTCAGTGCAATAATGCACTTTTTAATGCACTCATAATGAATATTTACTACTTTCCAATCTTACTCTCTTTACTCATGATTCCCCTATAAAAATATGAAAAATATTTATCATACTGAATTTTTCAATGGGACAATTACCAAATTGTTCTGATATTTTATTAATTCAAATGCTTTATTATATTTCTACTGTCTTACTACTTTCATTATCTCATTTATCTGATAATTCTTATTACATTTATTCATATATATATATATATATATATATATATACACACACACACATACAATGTATGTCAAGTATAATATATATATATATATATATATATATATATGTATATACGCACACACAATATATGACTAGTATTATATACACATACACACACAATGTATGTCAATATATTTTGTGATATTGCTCCACATTTTCATGCATTAAGTACTGGAAAGATTTTGCAGATTAAAAATGCTTTTAGTGTTAAATTCTAATCAAAACCATAATTTTATTTGTCTGTGTGTGTGTGTGTAACTTAACAAAATCATCTCATCGTACCAATATTTTCTCAATTAAACCTGAGTTGTGTGTATGTATATTTGATCTTCTTTTGGGGATTAGCAAGGCCTGTACAGTTACAGTGAAGAATTACTTGATAGGTCTAAGAGAGTCAGGTGGCATGCATTTTTTGCCATGAATAACGGGTTGGATGTATCGAGGACTGGAAGAAAGGGCAAGGACAGTCATTCTGGGTTCAACTTTTCTCCTGACAAGTTACTGCTGATTGGCCAAAGAAACCGTGGTTGGGGAGTTCGGCCCTGAGATCTTCAGAATGCATATGTGTTTCAAGAGTACCAGCTAGTAGCATTAACCCTTTTTTCTCTTTGCTACAGCTGGTAACAAAGGTCTTTCCTCAACAACTCAAAAGAAGGTCTGGCAACCATTGGAATCACTCATTTTATGGTGCCACTTCTACTTCTTTTTTTTCTCTGTGATTTATTTTGCTATATGTGATTACCTGGTAGAATTCATATAGCCATGTCCCCTTCTCACTCACACTTGGAAAAAGTCTTTGCAAATCTTTTTGCAGAAAAGCAAGCCATGATGGGCTTTATATTAGAATTGTATGAAGATATGAAAAAAGGATTGTTATTGCCATCAAAACATCTTAACTCCTAATGAACCAGGATTCCATGATAATAACAAATTTTTTTCTTATTTTCAGACAGATCTCCATGAGTTAAGGTTAATGAGTTAGTTTTCATGAACATTTTGTATCTTTACTCAAGATATTCAAAAAAAATTTAAGAAAATAATTAAGCCAGAGTCTATGAATGTTGGTTCCTTAATACTGAAATTCACTGATGGAAAATAAACTTTTAACACACTGAAAGACATTACTAATTGTGAGTTGGGCACAGTTACTAATTGTGAGTTGGGCACAGTATATGCAAGGGATCAGAGTACTGTTGATTCACCCCTTATTTTGGGATCTGTACGAATATTGATCCATGCAGTTATTTACTGTAATTCAGCAATTTTACTGTATATTTCAGCTTGAATGAATAAATTTTATTTTCCATCAGTGTACAAGGAGTGTTCTCTTTTTTAAAGAGATTGACACTTGTATATAAGAGCAAGGTTGTATGAATGACCAAAAGTTGTCTATGCTACAGGTCTTCTCTCTACACAACACTCTTGTTGTTCAAGGAAAAGGCATGGGGTTATACAGTTTGTCATTAGTGATGCAGTCAGGGTTACTAGAATTATATAGAACACAATGTCTAACTACCTTAGGGGATCCAGCTCCTGCTTTTACCACTTCAACATAGCAAGTTGACTTTCTACACTGAATTTAGAATTTTCCTTCTCCTAGATTAGTTACCTTATCAATGATAAAAGGCCCAGGTTGCTCTACTATTTAACCATATCTGGGAGGAAAATAGATGAATTCATTCTTTTCCGGTGGACATTAGCACACAGAGAAATGCAGAAAGTTTTACCCAGGATCTGAAATTGGTTCAGCAAATCCAATTTATACCCATGATCATATTTACCAACCCCTCTGCTTGAGCAGGATAAGACACAAGGTCAATTTTTAAGTGGAGTTTAACAGGTTTGAATTCAGAGTATTCCTTCTCCTAGACTAGTTGCCTCACCAAGGCTGAAGAATCCAGTCTGTCCTACTATTTACCCATAGCTGGAGGGAGAATAATTGGATTCATACATTTCCCAAGGGTATTAGTGCTATGTAAAATGCAATCAGTCTCATTCAGGATTTGAACTCATGTCGCCATGTCCATTTCCTACGACGATAACCATTACACCACAGGCACCTCCAATTTATACCCATTATGCTACATAGACACACCTCCTTATATATTGAGGTTCTAGTTCTGGAGATCTGGGGAGTGTGGAGTAATCACTTCATTGCTATTACTCCCAGGTCCATTTCAACCAAGAGTTGTAGTAACTGTGAGAGTACCATCTATGGGTCAAATAGATGTGTTTGAAGAGTATTTGCATTAGATAGGAATACTTGATGTCCTATAACTGTAAATTAAATGTATCAAAAATAGTTACTTGAAGCTATAATTGTTTACTTAGGAGTATTATTACTTAAATGAAACCATATAACTATATGCAAACTATTAACTATTATTGAATAGAAATAATTGCTTAAAACTATATGCCGGCATTAAATGACCCCTTGTGGTGATATGCCGTAAAACAAAATAAAAATTAAAACTATATGATTACTGTGTGTATATAACTGTGTGTAAACAAATGATTTTAGACAAAAAAGTACAATGGAGCTTGTTTTCATTGTTTCATTGCATTTTTTTTAGATTAAATAGTATAATGATTACAATCAAGCATTTGTAAGTGAACCAAGTTTTATCATTAAATAATCCATAAGGAGTTGATATGCCATTAAACAAATAAACCAAACCTGATATATGTCATGTGATTATATTATTTATATAGATGTTTATTTGTTTACTTACCTTTCTAAAAAAAAATTGGCTTGATCTATGTTTCTCATTTAATCTAGGTGTATCTTAATCTCTCAAATGTGTGTAGTTGTCAACCTTTGTCAATATTTACCTATTCTGTGATATATATATATATATATATATATATATATATATATATATATATATATGACTTTTTTGTTTAGTTTATCTTAGATTCCATCAACCTATCTCTATAGATTTGTTTTTCTTTCCTAGTACACTACCTTTTTTTCCCCTCCTGCTTCTGGTATGCCCTGCCCTTCCTTGCCTCAGATGGATAACTTGAGCCCTCATAGTCATGGAGAAGGTGTAAATACCATGTTCTTCCACCCATGAATCCGACAACCGGATACACATGCTTTGGAGATGTTATTGTGCAGTCAAGTGCAGAATTTCCTTGTCACTTGCAGGATCCAATCTGGGCATTTAAAATACCTCAGTTGCAGACATGGAACTAGTTACACAAAACTCTCTCTTACTCACTAAGTCAGTACTCAGAGATGTATGTCAAGATGCATACACATATTTCAAAAACTTTGTTGTGTGTTTTAATGCAATCATATATGCTTTTCTTTGTCATATATATGGATACACACACAAACACACACGCAAGCCATTCAATAATTGCAGGAATTTATTTCCAAAAAGCAAAATAAATTTTTCTTTTTAAATTTATCCTTAGATATAAATACTGCACTGTTTACAATTGGTTGAGAGCAAAAATTATTTTACTCGAATAAAAATTTTAATTTGGGGCTAGTGAAAATAGACAAATCAAACAGACTGCTGCAGGCTAGAACAAAAGTCAGTTTTCAAATATTTGGTGGCTGAGTGCAAACCCATTGAAATGTAGAAAAGGATGAGAGATATGTACAAACAAGCGCATTAAAGATTTTAAAAAAAGTTCAGAAATGCATCTAA
Source organism: Sepioteuthis lessoniana (assembly GCA_963585895.1). Taxonomy (NCBI): domain Eukaryota; kingdom Metazoa; phylum Mollusca; class Cephalopoda; order Myopsida; family Loliginidae; genus Sepioteuthis; species Sepioteuthis lessoniana. The sequence continues at coordinate 2,628 of CAUZXS010005402.1, read as the reverse complement.
CATAGGTTTATCATTGTTAGCCTGAATGAAAAAAAAACAGTCCATGAAGTGGAAACAGGAAATTCAGTGAAGAAAAATTGCCAGATGCACTGATCTGTCAAATAGGTAATGCTAACAGACATTTATGACATAAAAGAGCCTGACAGAACTAAATAATCTTCAAAAGTGATACTATCATCATTACTAATTATTGATAAAATTATACGGGAAAAAAAATTGTGTGTATATATATATATATATATATATATATATATATATATATATATATATATGTAAGTATATATATATATATATACATACAATCATCATCATCATGTCGAATAACGAGCACAGATATCCCTGAAACTCTCTCGCCACTTTTCCTTATCGTTTATTGCCTCTGGTAGGTCCCCTGGGGTACATCCCATATCCTCACATAGCTGCTGTATGTATGTTCTAGCTGGTTGTCCTGCTTTACCTCGTCCATATGTAGGTCCATAAGAGTACATCACTTATGAGTTTGTGTATGTATATATGTATGTATAATATATATACATACATGTATATATATATATATATATATATATATATATATATGTGTGTATGAATGTGTATATATATATATATATATATATATATATATATATATGTGTGTATGAATGTGTACTTAAAAAATAAGAAAATTATATAGTTAACATTAAGACTTATAAAAATAAGAAAATTATATAGTTAACATTAAGACTTATAAAAATAAGAAAATTATATAGTTAACATTAAGACTTATAAAAATAAGAAAATTATATAGTTAACATTAAGACTTATAAAAAATAAGAAAATTATATAGTTAACATTAAGACTTATAAAATTAAGGAAATTATATAGTTAACATTAAGACTTATAAAAATAAGAAAATTATATAGTTAACATTAAGACTTATAAAAATAAGAAAATTATATAGTTAACATTAAGACTTATAAAAATAAGAAAATTATATAGTTAAACATTAAGACTTATAAAATTAAGGAAATTATATAGTTAACATTAAGACTTATAAAAATAAGAAAATTATATAGTTAACATTAAGACTTATAAAAATAAGAAAATTATATAGTTAACATTAAGACTTATAAAAATAAGAGAAAATTATATAGTTAACATTAAGACTTACTAAAAATTAAGGAAATTATATAGTTAACATTAGAGACTTATAAAAATATAAAAAATTATATAGTTAACATTAAGACTTATAAAAATAAGGAAAATTATATAGTTAACATTAAGACTTAAAAAAATAAGAAAAATTATATAGTTAACATTAAGACTTATAAAAATAAAGAAAATTATATAGTTAACATTAAGACTTATAAAAATAAGAAAATTATATAGTTAACATTAAGACTTATAAAAATAAGAAAATTATATAGTTAACATTAAGACTTATAAAAATAAGAAATTATATAGTTAACATTAAGACTTATAAAATTAAGAGAATTATATAGTTAACATTAAGACTAATAAAAATAAGAAAATTACATAGTTAACATTAAGACTTATAAAAATAAGAAAATTATATAGTTAACATTAAGACTTATAAAAATAAGAAAAATTATATAGTTAACATTAAGACTTATAAAATTAAGAAAATTATATAGTTAACATTAAGACTTATAAAAATAAGAAAATTATATAGTTAACATTAAGACTTAATAAAAATAAGAAAATTATATAGTTAACATTAAGACTTATAAAAATAAGAAAATTATATAGTTAACATTAAGACTTATAAAAATAAGAAAATTATATAGTTAACATTAAGACTTATAAAAATAAGAAAATTATATAGTTAACATTAAGACTATAAAAATAAGAAAATTATATAGTTTAACATTAAGACTTATAAAAATAATTAAAATTATATAGTTAACATTAAGACTTATAAAATTAAGGAAAATTATATAGTTAAACATTAAGACTTTATAAAATTAAGGAAATTATATAGTTAACATTAAGACTTATAAAATAAAAAAATTATATAGTTATAACATTAAGACTTATAAAAATAAGAAAATTATATAGTTAACATTAAGACTTATAAAATTAAGAAATTATATAGTTAACATTAAGACTTATAAAATAAGAAAATTACATAGTTAACATTAAGACTTATAAAATAAGAAAATTATATAGTTAACATTAAGACTTATAAAAATAAGAAAATTAATATAGTTAACATTAAGACTTATAAAAATTAAGGAAATTATATAGTTAACATTAAGGACTTATAAAAATAAGAAAATTTATATAAGTTAAACATTAAGACTTATATAAAAATAGAAAATTATATAGTTAACATTAAGACTTATAAAATAAGAAAATTATATAGATTAACATTAAGACTTATAAAATAAAAAAAATTATATAGTTAACATTAAGACTTATATAGATAAGAAAATTATATAGTTAAACATTAAGACTTATAAAAATAAGAAAACTTATATAGTTAAACATTTAAGAGACTTATAAAAATAAGAAAATTATATAGTTAACATTAAGACTTATAAAAATAGAAAAATTATATAGTTAACATTAAGACCTTATAAAAATAAGAAATATTATATAGTTAACATTAAAGACTTATAAAAATAAAGA